>JAVYIG010000717.1:0-265000 GCA_035222895.1 Strongylocentrotus droebachiensis | reverse complement strand
GGGGGATGGGAATGGGACTTTTCGCGTAGCTGGTTAAAGCCTTTCCCAAAATGAACACCCCTTTACAGCAAGCAAATAATAGCCAGTTCCAATACATGGGATAAAGTGTACGTTAAATGCAGAATTACATGTATTTTGAATTGACATGGCAGGAGATATTCAAACATATCATTCATTAAAAGAGATGCTCAAAATTTATTGTAAATTTCATTTGTGTGTGACTGTTTGAAGATCATTCAGATTTTACTCAAGAACATATCAAACAGTGTAGAACGAAAACCAGCCAAGAGCAGTTCGGAGCTAAATTTTGAAACTTTGTAAGGTGCCAATCAAGAATTCATGGGAATTAATCAGCATTGGATCAGGTGGATAAAGATTGCAATCCGCATTTCAAAGGTAAGAGATAACAAGAAATTTGATAAAGTGATTATTCGAGTTATGAGCTCATTTCTAATAGAAGGCCTACGATAAGAATAATAGATGGTGATTCGTTATCGTGCGGTGTTTAGTTGGAATATTTTAATTTTAAACAACCACTCTTTGACAATAGAGTGAAAGGCCATTTTTCATATTATATTTGGTTTACGCTGGTCATGAAATGCATTATACCATTTGTAATATGTTGGCAAAGTAATATAGCAAATAAAAGTGATTTTGTAGCATCAAAGGATTTTTGTTCCTGATAAATTGGTGACAGCAGATTAATCATATTTGTACATTTTAACATAATTTACGATTAATGTTACACACACACACATAGATAATCCAAGTATAAAATGTTACTTTGTTTAATACCGTGATATGAAATAAACATTCAACTAGTATTATTGAAAAGTGACAGCTCTCCGAGATGCATCAGTGTATAAGCAAAACATGCACTAGCCTGCTAGCCAGCACTGTCTGTTTAAATACGTTGCTTACAACAATTTTGAGTGTCATATACGTAGTTCTATAAGTGTAATCCAACTTTGATCGTTACGACTAAACAATCGTCAATCTTTAAAACATGGATCAAGTATTTCAAATAATCGATAAACCTAATAAATTAGTAACATAAAAACTCTAGTGTAAATGGAAAATGTATACAAGTTCATCAAACTTTGGAAGATTAAAACATAAAAATTGGTCACATAATACATTGGTGAATCATGTAGAGAACGGGAGAGAGAGAGAGAGAGAGAGAGGGAGAGAGGGAGAGCGCGAGCGAGAGCGAGAGTGCGTGTGTGTAAGAACTGAAATGGATTAGTGGAAATAATAGGCAGTGTAGCTCGAGCTAATGATTTTAAATTCATGTATTTCCTTAAAAAGCGTTTCCCGTGGCATCGTGCAAATGTAGGCCTACTATGGCAACGCGATCGATATGATCCACGTAAACAAATTCAAATACATTTGTTCTCGTTGACCATTGTGAATTTTCAAGGGAGAAGAGTGTGGGGGGGGGGGTGGGAATGGGACTTTTCGCGTAGCTGGTTAAAGCCTTTCCCAAAATGAACACCTCTTTACAGCAAGCAAATAATAGCCAGTTCCAATACATGGGATACAGTGTACGTTAAATGCAGAATTACATGTATTTTGAATTGACATGGCAGGAGATATTCAAACATATCATTCATTAAAAGAGATGCTCAAAATATATTGTTAATTTCATTTGTGTGGGACTGTTCGAAGATCATTCAGGTTTTACTCAAGAACATATCAAACAGTGTAGAACGAAAACCAGCCAAGAGCAGTTCGGAGCTAAATTTTGAAACTCTGTAAGGTGCCAATCAAGAATTCATGGGGATAAATCAGCATTGTAACAGGTGGACAAAGATTGCAATCCGCATTTCAAAGGTAAGAGATAACAAGAAATGAGATAAAGTGATTATTCGAGTTATGAGCTCATTTCTAATAGAAGGCCTACGATAAGAATAATAGATGGTTATTCGTTATCGTGTGGTGTTTAGTTGGAATATTTAATTTTTTACACAACCACTTCTTTGACAATAGAGTGAAAGGCCATTTTTCATAATTGGTTTACGCAAGTCATGAAAGTATCATACCATTTGTAATATGTTGCCAAAGTAATATAGCAAATAAAAGTGATTTTGTAGCTTGAAAGGATTTTTTATCTCAATAAATGGGTGACAGCAAATTACTTACATTTGTACATTTGTACTTAATTTAACGAATAATGTGACACACACACATACATAATTCAAGTATAAAATGTTACTTTGGTACCGTGATATGAAATAAACATTCAAATAGTATTATTGAAATGTGACAGCTCTGGGAGATGCATCTGTGTATAAGCATGCACTGGGCTGTTAGCCAGCACTTTCTGTCCAAATCCGTTGCTTACAAAAATTATGAATATCATTTACATAGTTCTATAAGTGTAATCCAACTTTAATCGTTACGACTAAACAATCGTCAATCTTTAGAACATGGATCAAGCATTTCAAATAATCGATAAACCTAATAAATTAGTAACATAAACACTCTAGTGTAAATGTATGGAAGTTCATCAAACTTTGGAAGAATAAAACGTGGAAATTGGTCACATGATGAATTGATAAATCATGTAGAGAAAGAGAGAGAGAGTGCGTGTGTGTAAGAACTGAAATGGATTAGAGGAATTAATCTATAGCCATCAACGGTTGCCTTTGTTCCCTTCAGCTCCTTCATTGATCAGGCAATTGACAACATCGAGATCACCACTTGATGTCGCAATGTAGATGGGTAACAGACCGTGGCTATTCCTTGCGATTACATCAGCTCCTTCGTTTAATAATATTTCTACGTTCTCAATGTTGCCATCTCCTACGGCTCTATGGAGAAATTCAATCTTTCCTTCATACGCATGGAATAATGTAAACCAACTATTATACGCCCCTGCGTAAGTACTATGACCACAGCTAACACCTGTCCCCATCCCAGCTACTTGTCTGAAATACAACGAAATACAACCGTTACTGTTTCGAAACCTTCGTTTGCAATATCCAGGTCTCGCTAATGTTTGCAGAGTAAAAAGTGCTAGAGCAGTTGGCGGAATAAGAATTTACACACAAAAACAGAGCATTCTGTACAAATTAATGACCGTCCAATATTATAAATAAGTGCTGTCAAGTGCATCGCATTCGGACAGGTCTTTCGTGAGTGCTTATCACAAGTGTTTGATGGTGGTTAAATGATAAGATAAAACAGTTCAGAGTTCCCTCCCAGCCCAAAAGTAAGTTATATCAATATCAATATCTTTTTTTTGTCAATAAAGGGGACGTTAATGCGAAGATTAAAGTAAACAAGCTACCAAGATTAATTTGAGTTGATGTTTGTCTATTTCCTTTTTACAAATCTCAGGAGCATGTTTTTCCCCTTGTAATAATGGTTTTCCCTCCATTTAAACAACTTTTCTTTTCATTCACCTTCACATTAATGTTCTGTTTCTTCCGAAAACATTGTTGTAAAATTCGTATTTGTTCAGGCATTTCCTATTTTTTTTCCAATCAATTTCAGAATGTTCAATCTAATGTCACAAAAGAAATATAAAATATTGCCAAGCTAGGCTGCCAACGTTATTGTAGGGATCAATTTCGTCGTTCCGCAATCGAGTTCGTCATTCGATAAGAAAAATGAAGAGATACAATACATAAGTCGAAATCAGTCATTCGTATGCATTAAAATAATGAACAAACAGATTGACCACACTTGCATCTCTTGTTTAAATAGGGTTTATATTCTAGAAAATGATTATTTTACAAACTTGATTATCTAATGTTAAAAATCATTACGGCAAGTCACCTTCAACTATAAAGATGCATTACAGTGCGTATACAAACAAATTTACCTAACTTTAATAGCTTCTAATTAAAAGATATAAAATATGTGACCTTGAATCATATTTCATCGTAAGGGATAAATAATACCCTGTATAATGATACCATTTCAAGAATTGTGCTGCTAAGAATGACTGAAGAGTAGGCTTTTTCAAAAAATATTGTCAAAAGCAATGAATGTGAGTCAAAAGCTTTTTTGTCTGGGTAATCACATTTCAAAAAGCCCTTCTGAGAATCAGTTACTCCTGGCAGTCAAGATGACTGTTTTAAACTATTTTTGAGGTTATGAGCGCATAGTAAATCTCAATTTCAGTAGAAAAATACAACGACATTTAGTGGGTATGAGGCTTTGATGCGGAATATGTCTAACGTACCCAAAATCGAATTTGATGGTCGCAAATATAACACTAGTGACTCAAAAGCATCAAACTATATAGTGAGATGATATATTTTCTTTCTAAAGACATTTGGAAGTGTGTTCTATTAAAGAAATTGGCAAGTTAATCTCTTTTACATAATTTGGGGCACCTGAAGGGAAACCTCGAAGCTATTCATAACTATCCCTGACATGTGCACTGTAATTCATGGATAATCTTTTAATTTCCAAAATGTATGAATTGTTTATCTTTCTCCATGTTGATTTTCGTTAGGTGATGTGTTCAGATTTGGTCTTCTTTAGATTTGAGAAGAGTGGCGTTACATGTGCTTATAAACTATCATTGTCTAGCAAGGTTGTGTGGGGGACCGAATTGAATTTTATCAAGTAGTACAAGCAATTTGACATTAAAGATAAAGTTGAGTTCTGTTCATGCGATTGCATTGTGAAAGAAAAGGTGTGGAATGGATCAGAAAAAGTTGATCATGTAGCATGTAAGTATTGGTGTGTACTGCAAGGTTCTGGAGTCATCAAAATCATAATAAATGTGACCCAGTCTTGGTAAAGTAACAAGCATTGTACACAGAAAGATGTATATGGGACTACACAAAATTTGGTGTCGGGGCTACTAACCTTGATTTCCTTATCTTTCTATGCTCATTACTCAGCCAGTATACATTTTCTACCAAAATTGTTCGGCAAATGAAATTTACTTGTACTCTTGAACATTCAGTGTAACTTTCGTTTGATTCTGTGAGAGTTTATTTTCTTTCCTTTCTTTTTACCAGAACTCAAATTTACCTTTAAGTACCTTGCACTAGTATCATCATTGTTTTTCAGCTTGATATTTAGCGACAAGGGAGGTGGCAGCATATTGATAGAATGGCACCATTGGGTGCAAATTTCACTCCTTACAGGGAGTACAATCATAACCTTGGGGTGCAAATTTACACTTTCTCATGAATTTTTGTTTTGTTTACTCCCTACATTGGGGAGTAAATTTACTCCCTGAGAGGGGTGTCACTTATGTGACAAGTAGTTACTCCCTATAGGGAGTCAATTTACACCTACTTTTCTCTGTGTGTACAAGCAATTTGACTAATTTCATGATTGTTTTTCTCAGTTGAAAATTTATCGACAGTGGACGTCTGGAGGTGACGGCATATGGCACCAATGTGTCCAAGAGTATCTAAGTTTATTCAAGAAATTAAAGTACACTTTAGAGCCAATTTTTTAAAAACTCGATTAGATGCCAATAAAAAGACAAATGACCGGAGGTTGCAATCCACGTATCACTCAAGGGACAAAAGTAAACAGATAAAGAGAATACTTGGGTTATCATTAACTTCAAATAAATACCGTAATTATGATACTGATGGTCATATTTTATGACCTGATAGTTACCTCTGATATCTGATATCTCCAAACACTTATGTGAAAACTGATAAAAAGACGCTCCCTGGTCATTTGTACCCAATAATATGCCGTCGCAATTTGTTTACACATTGAAAAGTGCGTATATACATGTTTAACATCCCCGTCCTCACGGCCATGACCCAGTGAACGTCAACATAATCCAGCTGCGTATGAATATGTCCCATTTTGTGCTTTCTGGTATGGATATGTTTAGCATACATGACATTTTCTCCCTTTTCATGTGTTATGACTGTGCATGCTTAATGCTAGGAGGGGTGGGAATTTGTGCGTAGCTGGTAAAAGCCTTTCTCAGAATGAACAACCTTTTACAGCATGCAAATAATAGCTAGTTCCATTAGATGAGACACATCGTTAAATGCAAAAGTACGTGTATTTTGAATTGATATGCCAGGAGGTATTCAAATATATCATTCATTAAAAGAGATGCACAACATGTATTGTAAAGTTCATTTCAGAATAATCTTGATAAAAACATTGTGTGTCTGCCTGAAGGTCAGTCAGATGTTACTGAATACATTATCAAACGGTGTAGAACGATAATGATTCACGATCAATTTGGAGCCAAATTTTGAAACTTGGTAAGGTGCCAATCAAGAGTGCATGCATATAGGGATAGATTAAAACTGGAACAGATGGACAAAGGTTGCACTCCACATATAAAGGTGAGAGATAAAATGAAATTAGATAAAGTGATTATTCGAGTTATTATCTAATCCCAAAAGGAAGGCCTACGATAAGAATTATAGATGGCGATTCGTTATCGTGTGGTGTTAAGTTGGAATATTTAATCTTTTACACAACCAATTATTTGACAATAGAGTGAAGGCCATTTTTCATATTTGGTTTTCGCAAGTCATGAAATGTATCTTACCATTTGTTATATGTTGGCAAAGTAATATAGCAAATAAAAGTGATTTTGCAGCATGAAGTGATATTTGCTTTCAATAAACGGGTGTGGGCAAATTACTCGTAGTTGTACATTTTAACATAATTAAACAATCAATGTTACACACACACATACATAATTCAAGTATAAAATGCTAATCTGTTACCGTGATATGATATAAACATTCAACTAGTATTATTGAATTATTATTATTATTATTATCTGCTCGGTCCTTTATAATTCTCTACACACTTGATTCGATTCAAGCCGTCGAAGATGGCGTTATCAACAAACCAGAATCTGCCCGGTCCTTTATAATTCCCTACACACTTGATTCGATTCAAGCCGTCGAAGATGGCGTTATCAACAAACTCATAATTATGCTCACCAGCCCCATCGAAATCCAGGTTCGTTGACTAGCCCAGCCTATTTTTTCAAACTTTGGTAGAATAAAACATACTTAAAATTGTTCACATGATAAAAGGAAAGAAGGTAAACTTATCTCACTTCATGAGATTATGTTGCATGAATCTGAGAAGCAATGAATTAACAGTACGTTTTAAAACGAAGAAAATCAATCCAACTTCCATCCTTTTTTGTTCTGTTGATTAGGCATATGAAAAGTAGTTCAAGCAGTTGAAAATTAAACAATGTGAAGGTGTCATTGTATAGTGGTTAATTCACTTGACTAACAGTCAAAAGCTTGATGATTTGACCCCCAACCCGGTATTATCGTCCTTTGGCAAGACATTTATTTCTGTTTGGCACTTCCAACTACTGAATAGGTACACGCTATTCCAGAGCGCTTGATTTGGCAGCTCGGCTGAAACTAGGATGATAATGTTGGAGTGTGACGTCGCTTCATAAGCCACATTTATTATTACTATAATTTAAGTGAACATACTTTACATGTATATAAAAAGCAGGTGACATACCCAAGATGCACCGATATCATCATCATCAATAGTGATCTGTCAGTTTATGACAGGTTCAGTGACCCATTCAAAATTCTATATCAAGTGTCCTAAAAATATTCCAAAAAATAATATAAGTATTAAAATCGTATGCAAATAATCGCATGCTGATGTCTGACCTCCAAGTGGTGTATGGTCTGTAATTGTAAAGCGCTTTGATATAAATATCTTATGAAAAGCGCTATATAAGTAAAAGTTATTATTATTATTATTAATTAACTATTTATTAAGCAGGTCCCAACGAAGTCATCAAATTGATGATACACAACAGATTACGGATGAATTCAAAACATATTTAATAAACTCTTGTAACTATAAAGCCATCACTTCCCTGAAACAAGATAATTGGACCTAAACTTTACAGATTATTTGAATGATCTCATCAGTATAAGCCTATCATATAACTGAAATTATAGAAACAAGTAAATCACTGCACAATAACAAATCAGCTCCGTAGTTCTGAAAAGAATAATATATTCCATTGTTAATCCTGTAACGTACATATTCAATCAGCTTTTAATAACAGGTATAGTTCATGATAATTACAGATAGCCAAAATCACCCTTGATCATAAAACTGACCATCAAGTAGTTGCAAACTATAGGCCTACCTCAATACTACCAGCCCTAAAACAATTGCCTAAAAAGTATACTTTTTGGCAATTGTTTTAGGGCTGATCCTGTACATATATGTACAGAATCTGTTATATTCCTATTTAAATATCTATGTTCAGATCACTCAACTGTTCCTTCGTTGATGGATTCGCAGGGTAATGGGTAATGTTGTTTCTTCTTTTAGTTCAAATACATAAAGGTAGGAATATTTCAAAACCTGTCCAAGGCTTTCGATATTGTGGATCACAATATACTCTTACATAAACCGAAATATCATGGTTTCCGGGGCGTTCCACTAAACATGCTCGAATGGTTTTAAAGTTTACTTGATTATCAAGTATATGGTAATCAATTTGTTTGTATTTACAATATATGCAGAACGTTGATTTCTAACTTACCAACTGGTTTAAAGCCAATTACTGATAATAAATAAGAATAAAACTACATCCTTTATATTCAATAATAAAAATAGAAAATATATATCAGATTTATACATGACACTATAACCCTATATAATGTAAATTCTACTTATGTAAATTGATAATTTCCTTGGAAATGAAGTGGGATGCTTGTATAAATTATGTAATTGGTAAATTATCGAGATGCACTGGTATTCTGAATAAAATAAGGCACCATCTTTCTCCTTCTATAGTTTCATTAAGATAAATACATTGCTTATAGATAGATATATTACTTATAGATAGATACATTACTTAAAGATACTTACATTACTTATAGATATATATATTACTTAAAGATACATACATTGCCTATAGACATTACTTAAATATAGATACATTACTTATAGATAGATATATTACTTAAAGATAGATACATTACTTAAAGATAGATACATTACTTATAGATAGATATATTACTTAAAGATAGATACATTACTTAAAGATAGTTACATTACTTATAGATAGATATATACACACCCCAAAAAAGTTGTTTGGGGGTGTAAAACGTAAATGTACCAAAAGCCATAATCTAAACAGTTCTTCTCCCCTCTTTGAGAAAGTAACTACTGTACTCTCATTATCTCTGATCTGATTCTCTTATGTTCAAAATATCCTCCCAAATAAAATATCAAGTTTGACTGAAGTTATTATTGGCTTTCCCAACCATCTGACCATAACACAAGAAGTAAAAAGTGGTTTTATATTTGGAAATTTTAATATGTAATTGAATTCAAGTGTCTGCACTAATCTCAGTAATAAAGATCACGAATCATTAGTCTATTGTCATATGGAGTTATGTTCACCTTTTATAGATGAAATGAATGAATGAAAGTCTTGTGCCGAATGGGACACGGTGTGCGGAATTGCCCATTTTAGTAACTGCTCCACTTTCCATTTCATATGTTTAGAAAGTTAGATTACTTTGTGTTTGGTCAATTATTGAAAACAAGATGTCTTCATGGTCTTAGAAGTTCTCCTTTCTGAATTCTATTTGGTACTGTAAGCATTTGGTTGAGAGGATCTTTCCTAGAGCAGGAGAGCCACAGAAGAACACAGTGATCTTGCCTTTGTGCTGCTGTTTCAGGTTTTGGAAAACCTAATGTGATCACGTAAATGAGAAAGGAGCGAAAGACATTCATTATGTATGTTTCCCGGTTATACTAAAGCTTCCATTTATTTATTTACACAAAATAACAAAAATGATCAGCAAAGCTATGTTCCATTAAGTTCCTGATTAAAGGATATACAACAGTATTAAAATCAACGCAACCTCTTGCCGGTAAAGAAACCGAAAAGGGGTGCCGAACTAAACCAGTGATATTAAATTCGAGATTACATGCTGATATGGAACCTTAAAAGAAGGATAATTGAATTAAGAGCAAATTAAGAAGGAAAACAAATTCTAAGAGGATGGTGCCCAGATAGGAAAAAAAGGGCAGGGACAGGGACGAAAATAGACAGAGAGAATGTGGGTAGGAGGAGAAAGAGAAATAGACATTGTTTCAATTTATCGAGAAAATGTGAAAGGAAGACGACAGAAAGGTACAAGTCTACATATTTTCAAGATCGTGTGGAAAACACCTACCTCGTCCCAATCCGGCCTTCCAGCCTGGGTCCTCGTCATCAAGCCCGTGATCGTATCTCGCTTTTTCTTCTTGTGGATGAGATCGAGAGCGACATGGAGTCCGATGGCCTTCATGTCACTGGGTAAGAGAGCTGATGTCATGTAGAGATGGATGTCGAGAAAGCGACCTGCTGCGGGTATATCAGCCTGTTCCAACTCGATGGCGCTGATGAGGCTGATAAACCACTCGAAAGAATGTTGATCACGATTGATCCAAACAAAGTCCACCTTAGAAAAAAAAGGAATTAAGAAGGAAGTGAAAGATAATCATTCCATCATCTCGATTGTCCTTACATATTAATGGGTACATTCATATTCATTACCATAATTTTAGTAATCATCCTCGCCATTAAGCATTGTCATCACAACATCACTGACCTTTTCTCTTTTTGTATCGTTTCTCTACTTTATTCCGTATCAGTTTATGTCTAAACTGTTGGTCAGACTTGACGCCGGAGAATGAAGAAAGCGCAATTCATATTGTTGAGATAAGTTTCCAAAGTCTGTTGAAGTATCAATAACTAAACCAATATCACTCCTTTCTGAATCAGATTAAAGATGTAAAGTGAACACACTCTACACGGGCGGATCTTGCTTTTTGCTAGGGAGGGGAGGGGGGGGGTAAACGTATGACCCAATGACGATGCTGAGCATCGTCCACGAGCCGCGAAAGGGGAAGTCCGATGTCCGATGTCCCTACCCCCCCCCCCCCTCCCCCCCGTAGATCCGCCCCTGCTTCAATTGATAGTAGGCCTATACGCCGACATTTATATGTTCATGATTATCAATCGTGTTACACATTCCCCTTCGCTGTCATATTCAGACCCCGGCTGTTATTTACATGTTTATTAATAAATTAAATAATTTCATATAAGGATATGAATGTAAATTGTGTTGCTTTTCTACCTTCTTCGTTTTCAGGATAGATGATGAATCAGTCATCCAAGTATGATTGCAGTTTGGACAGTGCTTCCTGGCCGCCTTATATCTCTCGTGTATGCTTTGCAAGATAGAGGCAAACGGCGTGATGCCTATTCCTGCCCCGATGAGTACGGCATGTTCAGCCTCCATGATATGCTGCGCAGGTGCTCCATACGGACCATCTAATATAACCTGGATGGAACAGGGTGATTACAAAAACAAATCATGATTATCCAATTCTTACGTTGTTGTAAAACATTCAAAGTGGCATTGAGTGTTGAGTCAACGAAGCTTCAAGGTACTTTTTAATTTTGTGATAATTATCATAAATAATTTGTATAAGAACTTCATCTGTTGTGATTTGATGACCTTGTATATGACCTTGTCACCCTTGATCTGTTTTTGTTGTTGATGTTTTACGGTAAAAGCGGAAGTGGCATGATTGAATTTTGAAATAATCAAGCAAGGTTGAATGCCTTTTGCAAGTATCAACTGACGTTGATGATGACATCACCCATCACTGTTAACATGCTCATCGATCTACAGTGAACATCGCGTCTTAATTACGCATTTACCATTTACTAGTTGCCATGTGTTAACATTTATCATTGATGGTTCTTCGATTTTAACAGTGAATTATTTTGTTGGTAGGCCTGCACTTACTTCCAATCCAGTGTGAGGTCTACCGCCTAAATCCTTTGACAGATCCAACGAATGTCTTGGACCGTTCCTTCTTAACGTCACTAAACTGATCTTCCTGTTAACATCGCCGTTCGGCTTTTCACCGACGCTTCTCCTTTCCCGACCAGCTAGAGACCGTCTAACTCTCAGTGATTGTGTTTTGGTGGTATTCCCTTGAGGTGCCTCCTGAACATCAATGCTTTGGCAAGAGTTCAACGATTTCATTTTGAAACTGTTGCCATTGGCCGCTAAAGTCATAGATATTTCGCCCGGCTCTGAGTGAGGCTGGCAATCACCTTGGGAAGCAGATGGGTGATCAGCTTTACGTGGAAGACTTAATTGTGTTGGATTCACTTTCTGTGTAACTGATTCATCATCGTTCTGACCAGTGTTATATGGTTTGCCCTCTGTTACGGTCTTGGTTCCATCTTTGTCACCGTTTGGTAATTCTGGCTCGAAGCCTGAGTTGGTTGCACCATTTGCGGTTCTCCTTCTTTTGCTGTATGTTTGCAAAGATCTACGTCCATTATTATTACTAGGTTTATCCGAGGTGGTGCTCTGCTGGCTGTTAGGCTCGACGGCGGTTGTACTCCCGGTAGAACTAACATTAACGATGACCTCTAAAGGTTCGTCGTGATCTTTGTCGATCTCGCCAAAGCCTACATGTTCGTGCTCAAGAAGAGCAAGCTCACGTTCTCTGACGACATCGTAGAGTCGCTTTGTCCAATGTCCCACACATCTTATGTGAAGAGTCAAGTATTCTGCAATATAAACGATGCCATATATGGAACTGTTAGTTGTGCCTATACGCCAAGCTTCGTTAAGTTGTTTGAAACAACACAAGTACACAATAAATTCGTATATAATTATACAATGTCTTCAAGTTTAGATATTAGACAACAAGATATGACAGAAGAATACAAAATAGCCAAAATTGGTCTGATGGGGTTGGCACATAGCCTTTAAGACCACTAAATATACACCATCCAGTGGCTCTACCATGGAATGTACCAACTTTGTACTCTCCTCAGGCAAAAAAAGAAAAAAAGGAAAAGGAAAACAAACAAAGAAACAAAAAACAAGCAAGGAATTAATACAAATATATATGCACATTTATATATGTATTAAACGAGGAAAAGAAATTGGATTAGAGAGAGAGAGAGAGAGAGAGAAGAGAGAAAGAACCGTACCTTGTTGTTCTGGTGCGCTGCTAATTGTGAAAGGATGCCACTCATGAGATGCTATGGATGGTATATTAACATGGATGTATTCTCCAGCGTGAAATTTGAACTTAGCAGGACGCTGGATAACAAGTTGTATAACCTGTAACAAAATCGTCAAGAAACGAGTCAGTTTGGGCAGCGTTATTAAGAAGCTTATTCTTTAAATTCTTGAAATCCATAAATCTATAAATTTTAGTCTTTGATCTATACATTTTAAAGTCTTCCATTGCTTTCGTTCTCTACCTGACGACAGGATCAAGTATCATTCTTGATCCCCTGAAGCACGACGAGAAGTTGTACCACAGGGATACTGTTGGGGGTGCTTGGGGCCACTACCCCCAAGCAGGAAAGAAAGGAAAAAAGGAAAATAATGCATCGATATATTGTTTTTACAACTGTCATTTTCTTCCGTAATAAGTCTGTTTGTTCAATCAATGATATAAAACGTTTTAGGTTCTGACGTACTCTATTATGTTAGTTTCACTTATTAAAAGGTGAACAATCATAAGTTTCTCGGGTGCTACCCTCCCCGTGAAGAATATACTTCAACTTCTATAAACCTTTGAAATTATATAACCAGCGAGGAGTTGTCTCCCGAAATCGGGGGAAAATATCTAAATGACGATTGAACCCTGCCTACCATCAATGGAGAGATTGAGGGAGTGATAATTGCCTGTATGATCAAAAGTTCCCTTAAATTGAAAGTTTCAAACAACAAGACGTTAAAAAGAAATTCTTGCTCGGTTGCTACATGACCTCACAAAATACACGACTTCGAAAAAATAAATTTTCTGTAATATTGCCGCAATATGGCTGGGGTTTTAGCAATTAATTCTCCTGTGAGATATACTTACATTAGCAGGTAACACATATCCTTTCTGAATGTAGACTTTACCAAATCGTGCTCGTCTAAAGAACTGAAGACGTAGAAGGCGTTCTGCAAGGTAGATTATTCCTGGTGCTATAAACCATATCCAGAAGTACTTAGAATGTATGATAATCAAGCACCAGAAAACAATACATAACTGATGTGTCCAGTAAAAGACCTGAGAGACAGAGAGAGAAAAACACAAGAGGATAAATCTCTCACAAAAAGTCATTATTTCTTCATTGGTTATTAAAAGGTTGAGTATGAATGAGTTATTTAATAACTGCCCACGGGGGGGGGGGGGGGCATAATTATGAGCAATGGCCTGCCAATGGTAGTAACGACCTTCTTGCGAGTGGCCGACTTGATTATTAGTAGGTAACGCTTTTCAGTTGTCAGAACTCTGAATTTAGAATAATGGACAACAAATTATTTGTAGACAGGCGGCGTATTGTGTTATCTTAAAATGGAACTCGAGCGATGCTACTTTTATTCTGGCAGCTTTTTGAAGTCACTGTGAGAACTAAGGAATTCCATGACGGAAATCAGAAACGCCATATACAGATGGGTGACAATTGGCAAATACATAGAACTGACTTTGGCTAGAGACAATCAAAATCAATTTATTGTCTAATGAATAAAAACTTGAACTAAAAGAAGATTAAAAGCTCACTTTGAAGTATCCATTCCTCCTGATAAAGGGTAATGAGCAGATCGTCATGATGATGAGTACGATGATGATCAAAATACCAGTGATGATACAAGAACCTTCAACAAGGCCAAGACCGGGAAAAGGTCGGACCAGGACATCACGAATCCATGCGGCTGTTGTGCCATTAACATTCTCTACCTGGTAGATCAATCCTATTTGTGAAAAACACATTATACTTTCAAATTACAAGGAAGGTATTCACGAGCAACTCTTTGAGCAGGTTATCAGTGTGTGTTGTCCGATCTTATTTTTGAACAAGATCGTTTAGTATATTGGCTCTGATATACGTCCAATCGGTCCCATTGGTTCAGTGGTTTCAGAAAACCCTTACCGTAACCCTTCGTCAACACTAATTCTAACTCTAACACAGGCTGCCCCTACCAAGTTTTCAGACAATGATAAACAATAACATCACAAATCAAGAGTTGGTTTATGGTTTAACAACATACTGCCTTAAAGGTACTATGTCCCATTTGCAGGCCAAAAAAATGAAAAAGTTAAATTCCAACTGCATTTGAAAGATAATACTAATTTAGAACTTCCCTAAAAAAGGTGGGGCTTGAAAATGTCTTCAAGTGGGAAAATAACGACTATTAATTGTCAAATCGACTTTAGGGCTATAGAGCCCAAAATTAAAAGTCTTGATTTTCAGACAATTGTACCGAATGGTCATACGTTTTATGCTGCGCAAAGATTCAATCAGTTTAATCTTGGCCATCACAAGAAGTGGGTTATTGATGTAGACAAATGCTCATGTACCCTTTACAACTCTTTTCATGTATGTTATTACCAAAGAAAAAAAAAAGCCAGTCTCAATAGTGTCTGACAGTGAAGTCTAGCAAGTAAACCGGTTTCCTTGCATAATTTGAATATGAGGACACTGCTAATGTTTAAATTTCACAGATAGGACATACATGACATATTCATAATTCCTGCAAAGTTCTACAGAATTTGAGGTTGGCTGCAAAAGGGACATAGTACCTTTAAGGCTTAATTAAATTCAGTTTACAAGATATTTAAAAAAAAAACTACTTGCAAATCAATATTGTAACAATTATCTTACAATGTGAGAACATTAAACAATAAAACAATACGGCAAGACATTGAAAGTTAATTTCAGTTCTCTTCATTCAATTTCTACTTTAATAAGTTTTCTTAATTTATGAAGGTGTTCATGACTGTCTCACCGATATTTACAATATGACCGGCTGTATGGATAACAGACAAGATGATGATGAAGACGGCAACAATCTTGTGGATTATGACATGCTGATCGAGAGGGAGCACCGACATCAGGAATGTATTACGTAATATCGTCAGCAGCTTCCGAAGCATCAGGACCAGGACAAAACAGCATTCGAAACTAAGACAGCGACCTGTAGTTTGATGTTAGCAAAATTATGTATAAGTATTGTTTTGTTTAACAACATGGTTATCAGGCAGTATTTCAAGTACAGCAAGTCGAGTGGGATGATAAAGGCTCGTTCAGACATTAGGCGGCAAAACCGCGTCGTTGTTGTTTTTAATGACGGCTTAATGTGTAGTGCCTCTAATGCACTTCATATTTCTGTATCTTGTAGTACAGAGCTCGGTTAAAATCGCGCAAGTAGTTACCATTCATTTTGTGAAGAAAGCAACTGTACGAACATGAATTGCAATTGCTCGACATTTATTTCCGCTTCAAGGCGTTAACATTTAAAATAGGCAATATCTGCCTGTAATACCAATACACATACATGATGCAAATTGCTATGTACGAACATGAAAACTCAGGAACATAATTCTGCGAAACTCAAAACCAAAATACATGTAATATAATCCTATCTGCAATATCAAACTGTGAGAATTAATTTTTCAGAATAATCCTGAGGATCTCTGGTCACGTGATCACCAGAAAGGATAGAAGCTCCTCCCGGTAGCCCCCCAATTCATGGGGCTCTGAACGTGATCCACCAGCAGGATAGTAACTCCCGCTGATATCCCCCTCTTCTTGGGGTTCCTGTCCCCCTCATCACTCCTAAACGCGGACGCGTATCCCGGCCTGCTTGGCCAAAGATATTGGCAGTCCCGCGTGTTCAAATTAAATTATATAAAATTCAAACCTATATACCGTAACTGACTGAAACTACCATCCTTGTTCTCTGAATGAATATGTATTCTCTAACCTTGAAAACATCTACAAAAACATACATATAACGATAATTACATGTATACTCGTGATCGATCTCTCCAATCACCCCAACCTCCCAACCATAAAACAACACGTCACAATGACCTGTAACTTGACACACAGGATTAAAATCTCCGTGCGGCCCAGCCTCCCAACCGTAAGACATGTGATAATGGCCTGTAATTAAACACAGGATTAAGTTCTCCATGCAGCCCAACCTCCCATCCGTAAATCATGTGAAAATGACCTGTAGATAAATACAGGATTTAACTGTCCATGCAGCCCAACCTCCCATCCGTAAATCATGTGAAAATGACCTGTAGATAAATACAGGATTTAACTGTCCATGCAGCCCAACCTCCCATCCGTAAATCATGTGAAAATGACCTGTAGATAAATACAGGATTTAACTGTCCATGCAGCCCAACCTCCCATCCGTAAATCATGTGAAAATGACCTGTAGATAAACACAGGATTAAGTTCTCCATGCAGCCCAACCTCCCATCCGTAAATCATGTGAAAATGACCTGTAGGTAATTACAGGATTTAACTGTCCATGCAGCCCAACCTCCCATCCGTAAATCATGTGAAAAAATCCTGTAGATAACTACAAGGTTTAACTGTCCGTGCGGCCCAGCCTCCCAACCGTAAGACATGTGATAATGGCCTGTAATTAAACACAGGATTAAGTTCTCCATGCAGCCCAACCTCCCATCCGTAAATCATGTGAAAATGACCTGTAGATAAATACAGGATTTAACTGTCCATGCAGCCCAACCTCCCATCCGTAAATCATGTGAAAATGACCTGTAGATAAATACAGGATTTAACTGTCCATGCAGCCCAACCTCCCATCCGTAAATCATGTGAAAATGACCTGTAGGTAATTACAGGATTTAACTGTCCATGCAGCCCAACCTCCCATCCGTAAATCATGTGAAAAAATCCTGTAGATAACTACAAGGTTTAACTGTCCGTGCAGCCCAACCTCCCAACCTTAAAACGATGTGTGACAATGACCTGTGAACAGGATTAACTCCCCGTGCAGCCCAACCTCCCAACCTTAACAGGGTGTCACTAATAAAATGTAATAGACTCAGTTTAAGACTTCAAGACCACCAGAACCTTACTCAAAGTGTTTACACTAACATAGTGCTAAATACACTACATCCTACCCTGGGCACTTCCTGCCCGGCCCTCCAACTAACTGCATAATCAAAGCTAAACAATACACAATATGCAGCATAACCTCCACGCCCAGTATCTCCATATCTGAACTTTGCCACCTTGTAATATTAATACTATTCCTGTGCCAAAGTACCTGCCCCATACCTTTCTCCTAACCACCTAACCTTAAAGGTAATACAAAGTTTTGGGAAATTTTGAAAATTGGGTGGATAGTGAATCTTTACAATTTTGATATATTTGGATGCCCCTGTGGATGTATTATGAGCACTAAAAAAAGTAACCCCTAAAACACTTTTGTTTTCGAGAAAAATTGAATATAAAAATTTACCGGTGCTCCCGGTAAATTTTGATAAATTTCAAATAGCGTCTACGGCCGTACAATGGTAGCTGCGACCATGAAAATCTCAGAATATGTAGTTGTGATATATAATTTCCAAACGGGAATAGCTAATCGGTCTGTTTTAGTGAAGAAACATTGTTTCATAGCTAAATTGATATCTTGACCTTGAGAGGGAGCTATACAACATAAAGAGTTTATTATTTATAATTTCATAATCTTATATTCGATTTCAACCGGGACAACGATCAATGAATATTGTAGGAACGCATATGCTTCCAATATGTTAATTTGAATCAAATTCATGACTCCGTACCAAAACTTTGTAATACCTTTAAGGCAGGCTATAGCCAGTGCAGGCAACATAACCACTGTGACCTCTGCCCTAATATATGTCACTCCAACATAACTCCAGCTTAAATCCTTTGTGGTTCTTGACTCGGGACTAAGGCTTGAACTATGTACCAACTTATGGAGAAGGTTATGACTATTTCCTATTTTCAGACATGCCCAATTAAATCCACCTTAATGTACAAGAATTTGCAACTACCTCGCTCCCCAATCTTTGGCCTTGGAGCAACATGTGTGCATAAATCATATCCCCTTAACAACCATAATACATCATTGTCTTTAACTGTTTCAAACATGTCTGAGTAACAAACCCCCACTAACTCTTCCTCATTCGTTGTTACACAACCTCGTAACGTGTGAACCCTAAATAATCACTTGGGAATGGGTGGGGGGGAAACAATCGACTGCCTTGAACGGAAAATGAAGCGAGAATGGCTATTCAAAGCGCGCTCATTTGCACGCATAACTTTGCCAAATTATTTCCGCACTAGAAAATGTTCACATGCACACCACATGAGTCGGATCTTTACGCGCATGTTTTGATACTTCTGACCCCAAAGTTTGTTGACCTGATTCGAACTCTTGCTTCTCCCAAAATGTGCTGATCAGTTTATGCTGATCACATTATTTATACAGTTTTAAAAAAGCGCACCGGCTTTTTTTACCGCGCCGTATCTTCTTTGTTGGAGAGAGCGAGGGGCGCCAGAAAGACTAGAACAGAAGAGAGAACTAATGAGATAATAAATCAGATACCTGCACTTCTGGCGATGGATATTGCCGCTGGATGCCTCTCATCATTGACGCTATGATAGCCTTCGTACGCACCCCATGCTGCCAGCCCAGCGTTGATCATCACGAAGACGATCCAGAAGATGATGACGGAGAAGTGATTGCGGAGTGTATTGTAGCTACAATGTGTCGATGTGTGTGATTGACTTTTAGGTTTCTTTGTTTTAGGGTTCAGCCACTCAGCCGCACTGATAAAATGAATTAGTTTGAGTAATCATGCTTTCGTATTAATATAACTCATTGTAAATATTGTTTGTAATAGGAAATGAAGGAATTACACAAAAACCCAAATTCCGTTGGTACTGCAACTTTTCAGCAAGTTCATTTCTGCCGCATAACATGTATAGGCAATGTTAGTTTTAATTTACATGGCGCTGTTCAACTTGTCAATGATATAGTATCAAATCAACATTAATATAAACTTAACCTTTAAATATCATCTGGTATCCAGTAAAATGCTCGTAAGCTGAGATTTAGCTTAACATGACTCAAATTTGTATTTGAACAATTATAGATTTGTGTATTATAGAAGTATTTTTGAACATTTAGCAAGTTAATTGATGTGGTTTTATATCCTACCTGATTGTAAGATTAGATGTGATGCCAGGGTACCGCTGGAGCTGCTCAGAAAGCTCTTCAAAGCTGACCTCACCATCGCCATCGACATCGGCATCGTCGAAGAGAATTTCAGTGAGCTCCGTCAATGTTTCGTCGCACAGGGTCATTGCAGATTCAGCTGTGCAAGATCGAAGGACCGTCTTGAGCTCATCGAAGTCGATAAATCCGCTACCTGTTAGGTTTGAACGGGAACGTCAAAGACGTATTTTTGTTGTTGTGAAAGCATTTGTTGTATAGTATCTTATAAAATAAAGAAATCACATCAAATAATTCAAACATGATGCATTATGGTTCAAGGCATAGCCACGAGAGGATTTTTTCCTGTTGGGGACCGGGGAAAATGCAATGAATTATTGATAATTTATTGCATTTTGATCGAAACCGTGTCGATGTGCTATATTAGTGCCCTTTTGTGAGGCATTGATCCCCATTACTGTCAGTTATGACTTAAGGACGTAGGTCCCCTAGGTTATAAGCATAGTAGCAAACACACGCTTTAGCAGTAACGCAAAACAAACACTCGCAAATTAAATAATATCTGAGAATATATACTATTATCTAGATCTATTAGGAATAAATCATTGTCAAAATCATTCCATGAATTGTGGTACAAAAAATAATTCCACCTTTACGACCAACAGTGTATTTATGACGTTCTTTTCTAACTATAAATGTCATCATAATTCAATGTCTATAAACGTCATCATGTTTAATCTTCATTTGTATTACCAAACTTCGCTGCAATTACCGTTATCCTGCTATTGTGATTTTCCAACCTTACCATCTACGTCATAAACCTGGAAGAGAAAGTGAAGTTTCTCTTGTTCCGTTCCATTGACAAGAAGCCGCAGAGCGCCGATCAGTTCTTTCAAGCTGATACTCCCTGACTGATCCGTGTCAATTATTTCGAAGAAACGCTCAGCAAAGAATGACTAAATAGACAAGAAAAATTAATCATATTATAATTATAAAAACACTTCGATCCTAATCATGTACAAGATCTGCTTTTTAATACAGGCTCCTCTGTGGGGCCTGTTACTCACAAGCATAGCTTTCATCATAGTTACCTCAATATTTCACTCTTCTTTTACGTTCATTCTTTCAATTCAATGCATTCAAACAAATTGGTATAAGGTATTCATTTAATAGAATTCATATTAATTTGTACCATTTATTCGGTGAATCCATTACAAAATGGGAAATTTATGTGAAATATAAATAATGAACTGAATCTGAAACGGAAACACATTTTTATGTTGAAAGCGTATCGATTCTCCCTCTTAACTATTAATTTAGCACATATTATGCTTCTATCTTATCCACCTCTATTGTTTTGAAACCTTCTCTTCAGCTTTTATGAACATCAACTGCTTTTGATGTAAATGTGGAATAAATAAACGTTTAGCTTCAATACTTGCATCACTTCTATCCAAGAAATCTAATCAATCACTAAATAATTATCGAAATTAATATCACCATTAACAGCTCTATTTCACTTTCTCTCACAGCATACATTTGCATCATTTAAGATTTTGCATACATATAACTTTTATATTGTTGGACGTCTGGACGTCTGTAACATCTTTTAATAAAGCTTACGATGATCCATCCATGCACAATATTTTATTCATTGATTATGCTATTGATGTGTTATGAATTATGTATGAAGATGATGTATAGGTGAATGCGTGTGTTGGGGAGGAGGTGAGTTTGTGTCTGTATAAATCAATGCTAATCATATACATATATATATGTACATTATGTCCAAAGTGGTTGGTGCATCACAAATTAAATCAAATTGATGGGTGTGGCGCCTTGGATGTTGCGTACCTTCTTCACGTTCAGTGCATTTATGAACTCGTCCAAATCAATGAGGTTATCATCTCCTGCAACTTCTTGGAAGTGTTTCTCCAACTTCACCAGCCATTTATCATCCTTTTCTTGCCTAAAACAAGATATACAGATAAAATATTGTTTACAAACAAACTATTTCATTAGTATCATATTCAGTTTGTAGTTGTACAATCACGATCAAACATTTGAATTTTCTTCAGACAGATAACGAATTGATTAAGCTCCTTTCAAGCTGTAAACGATCTTTATGGAATAGAAGAAGTTTCTCATATACTATTAACAAAGAGGTTGAAACACGGACGGAGGACTGCTTGTAAATGGCAAATTTTGCCGATCTGAACTTGATATGAACTGACTGTGGACGGGGTACACACGAAATGGACGTATTGAGGACTGTTTATGATCGAACTAGGATCGTATTATAGACATTATTTTCATATTCTATCCTGACCACAACCCGTTTTACGATTTTCTAGGACGGTTCCAGAACGTAGTGAGAACTAGTTTGGTGTGATGGGGGCTTAAGAGGTATATGACTTTTCTTCTATAAATGGTTTTTGTTACGGTCAGTAGGCGTATTAGGCTTTTGTTATAATGGTTATACACCTACATTCCTGCCATATCGTATCGGCTGATACTGTCCGATTCAGAATACGTGTCGTCACCAAGTGGCTCGTTACAAACCGAACCCCTTTATGTTTCTGTAAGAAAAAAGAAAACAGAATATATAAGTTTGATTTGTGAATGTACTTTGTTTGTCCAACAGGCACTCACTGAATATAGGAAACGTAGCCTTGCCTATTGGTCCGATGGTGTATAACAAACTCCCACTTTCTGTTCAGTCATGCACACCATTACCTTTGTTCAAAAAGCAATGCCGTCTTTCTATGCATTTAACTCTTTTACCTTCTTTGTAAAATCTCAAAAATGCAATAGGCCTTCTGCACTCTATTCATTCTGTAATTATTTTAGTATTTCTATTTTACTTATTGTGGGTTTTGGTTTATTTGTATTGTTCTTTTTTTTATTTTTTAGGTGTGCTTTTGTTATTGTAATAATTCATTATTTTTGTTGTTTTGATAATTGATAATAAATATTGTATGATTCAAATAGTCTTATTTTTAATTGATATATGTTTAATTTGATATTTCACAGTGTAAAATACTAAGTACAATTTGTAATTATTTTATTATTATACTTGTTTTTTTATACTGTCATTGTGTTATGCAGGGCTTTCTTGAAAAGCAGATCCACTGGCTTCCAGTGGAACTGAATGAAAATACCCTGTTAAAATTTAATCTTGAATAAATAAATAACTAAATAACTAATGCATGTTTTGTGTTTGCGAGTAATAGACAGCTGAATAGCTTGTAGGCCTGCATCATAACAAGTATAACTGTGTTCGTCAGGAAGCTTGCACTAACATTGGCATAACATTCAAGTTTCTCAGTCTCAAAATTGTAGTTTATTGATTTATTTGGACATATTTACGTGTTTGTAAGTGGCTTGTACATTTTTGTTCCGGTTTTGTTTAACGGTAGACTTACCATTGTACGAGTGTTATCTGTTTATTTGTTGACACTGTCATGACAATGAAATGCATATCTAGGCCGCATATCCATACACTCATCGACCGGAGATCAGTCTTGTTTACCTTAACCCATAATTTTTCTGCTTTTTGTGCGAGACGTAACCCAAAGAAAATATATTAAAGCCACGGTCACTGCTTATGCTATTAAAAGGAAATCAGGTAGCAGTTATATGGTTATTGTCAATAATTTACGCTCGAAGGAAAGTTGGCTATCTTTGCAATTTCATAAAGCTTGCTGGCACAAGATTAAAATGCTTATCAGGTGTCGAATATATTGGCTTCGTGACCTATCCAAATCGATATCAGTCGATCCCTAATCCTTATACTCACGCACACGCACACCCCTTCACGGCTATCTGAAGGGTTTTACATGCCATAATTCGTATAACTATACACCTATACAGCCTTCAATGGGCGTATAGTTTAAACCAATCCGAACGCAGAAAACTGTACGTACAAGTATTCAACTATTAGGCAATTACGATTGAGGGTCTACATAATGTACGATGATGATGTATATGTACATAAACATGAACAATCAAATCAAATCAAATCTTTGATGAATTTTTTTTTGTATGGATCAATAATTTGATTATAATACCTAATTCTTATAAAAAGGATCCATAAAAAGGATGTGTGCGGGCAAGCACTGAATCCAGTGACCGGGGTAATAGTATATTTGTAAAGCGCTTAGAGACATTTGTATTAAGCGCTATATACAAATTAAATATTATTATTATTATCAATAAATCAGCCTAAGTACATAAACGAAATGTACAGTCGACAGCCTTCCAAAACTCCTCATTATGACTATGATCACACTGCCCAAATCAATGTTTTGATGCTACAGTCTCAATAAAGTGCAACAGAAAACCAAATTTCAATCCGTAAATCTGAAATCTATTCATCCACCATCTACTTGGTGGTACCACTCATGGCATGGTGATTTGCTTTCATAACTGTCAATATTGGATGACAATGATTATTTGATGAATAATGTGAAATAATGCTCCTTGACTATTAAAAGAGAACTTAGATGCTGTTCCCTTCATTTGAACTAATTCTGGACTTTGAACATAACCTCTCGCACAAGAAGCTTGATATTTATTATCAAAGATACGAACAAAACTCAAAGAGGTTATCAACAATAATCTTGCCATTTTAACAAAATGGTTCCGAGTGAATAAACTCTCTCGAAATATCCAGGACAATAAATTTATGAGTTTTGGTCCCAACCGAGAATTAATTCAAAACAATGATATTTATATTGACTCGAATCCCATTGAACGAGTTGATGATATGAAATACTCATTTTCCCCAGAAGACTGTAATGTTATAAAAACGTTGGAAAAAGTTTTTTGAACGTGATATCAATTGTGAGGATCCAAATCGTTTTATATTCCTGGCCGGTCACTTTCCAGTGTTATATTAACCAGCTGGTGAAATAAATATATTTTTAATCAATGCATATGTCGCCCTCTTGAGGACTGTATGTCACCAATTACACACATTATACCATTACCGAGGGTCTCTTTTTTTTTCTTCTTTTTTTCTCGAATTTTTGTTTCACTTGAAATTATTTTGTCCACATTTTTTTCCCAAAAAAAAATCTTTTTGGGGTTAGAATTTGTTTTCGAATGTTTTTTTCTTTCTTCCTTGAAATTATTTTTTCCATTTTTATTTCTTCCCAAAAATGTTTTTGGTTTACTAAAATGTTTGTACCCCAAGTTATATATATATATATATATATATTTATTAGATGATGACGTAGATCCTAATCAAATGATTGGTTGAAAGCATACACGTGACCAGGCATTTATTTTGCCTAACGCGTAATTTGGGTAATGACCGGTCATTAACACATCTAGCTTGTTGTTGCTATCGTAACCATGGAGATTTCATCGTTTTACTTTTGCTCGCGAGATTGGCTGCCGCGGCATTTAAAGTGCCTACGTTTGAAATCCTTTCAACTGCACAAATGCAAGATATATTGAATGGGACTGATTCTGCTAGTACTAAGAAGAGCATAAAGTTTGGCTTTGCTAAATTTGAAGCTTTTTGGGGCCTGAAACAAATTGAATATCGTGGTATAGCAAGAAAACCATGCAAGTGATCAGGTATGGTGTACAGAGACACTTTTTAGACTTGCATAACTTTTATATCCGTGACAAAGCAGCATTCTCACAAAGTGTGAGAATGTTTAAAGCCGTCTTAGTTAAGCTCAAGAAGGAAAGCAAAGGCTCCACCAAGCCAAACCCGCGATCTCAACTAGTGACATGGAAATCATACAAAACTCGTCGGTCCTCGATTGCGACACGCCAGCTGGATTACAGAACAAAGTCTTCGTCGATTTTATGACTTACTTCTGTAATCGTGGACGCGAAAATCTTCGAGAACTTAAACCAGACGATTTTCGACTTGAGACAGATGAAGACGGGCTTCTATACATCAGTAAAAGAGATCAACTGACAAAGAACAATCGTGAGGATGATGATGAGGTGTCGAACAACGGAGAGATGTACGAAATACCTGGAAGTTCAAAGTGTCCAGTTAAGAGTTTCATGCGGTTTGTATCGAAGCTGAACAAAGATTGCCCTTTGGTGGTGACAACTGGTAGGGGAAATAAGATGAAACAAATTTGCAAGAAAGCTGGATGCTCAAAGTTGTACACAAACCACTGCTTAAGAGCAACATGCATCACGACTCTGGATAGAGCCGTTTTCGAGTCTCGAGACATTCAATCAGTGAGCAGTCACTCAAGAATTACTGTAACACTAGCCACGAGCGGAAGAAACAAATGTCCTCACATCTTGAAATTCATCTCTACGAGAAAAGAAACATCACTTTGCCTAGTGCAACTCAATCGGTTCCAGATCCTGGTCCTGGACCAGGTCCAAGCAGGCCTAATCGCGCCTATTCCATGCACACGACCAGACAGCCGCTTGAAATAGTAGTTCCGGATCGTGACTCAGATAATGTAGATGTTCATGTGAATTCTCATCAACAACTATCTTTTTCGCTTTCGCAGGAGAAGGTACACTAGGACCTTTCAACGACTTCAAATACTTTTCAAATCCACGATTGTGTGGTGAACATGTAAATAGACCCTGGTCTAAAGAATGTTCAAGACAAGACTTTGTGTAGGCCTAGATCTTCATGGACTTTGACTTGAGTTTGACTATTTCAGCTTTTAAAACTATTCTACATGTACATGATTATCGCTGTTTGGAAGTTGCACTTTGGAAAGACATTTTTACCTTGCTGGTTCGGGCTCTAAGTTACTTCAAGTTCTACGTAGGGTCGAGTCTAGACGTTAATTGTTCAAGTTGGAGTTTCAACTTTTTCTATGACCTGTTGCATTGATTTACAAGTTTATGATGGATGATCCTGTTGATATAAAAGGTAAGACTAAAAAAGTAAGATCAACACATTTAAAGAAAAAATTAGAAATAGTCTAGGTTAGAACTTAGATCTAGATCTAGATCTAGATCATACTCTTAGATGTAGACTGATTAATGTATGGACTTTGAGTTTAATATGAGGGTGATTGATCAAATGACAAGGATCCACGTCATAGTTTTATAAAACAAATAATACACATCATTTTGCTCGGGCATTAGTAAACTTACCCACACTCGGTACCTCTGAAAAAGTCTAACACGCCCTTACACTGTTTCAAAAGTACCTTGTGTGAGTAATTCTTACTAATGCCCTCACTGCTGTGTATTATTTGTATAATATAGGCTATATTTATACATGTAATATATTTTTTATTCATTGTTTGTGGAATGAAGACGAAACTAAATTATGAATCCTCTATGATATATAGTTTCTTTCAAATAAAGTTACTGACATAACTTGCATCTAGTTTACTTTTTATTGATACATCTTGAAGTCTGATAAATGCAGTATTTATGCATTTATCTATAATGTAAAAAGAAAAATTATCACTAACCAATTAAAATGACTTTCATAATGATTTTAGGCTAGTCAGGCTGACTCCTTGATAACAAAAATTCATATCAAAATTACGTAAAGATCTGGAACAGTTACTCACCATTCAACAGAGGTATGTATTCAGTACGCTCTTCTCCTCCAAAGTTAGAAATGCAAATAAACACACGTAAAAGATTTCCGGGCTTTATGAGATATTTAAGCCCTCATTATCACTAGATTTCAATACGATTCACCCTATGGTTTCTTCCTATGTTATCTGTCGCCAATATTTGTTTGAGCAGGTTTAGCCCAATTCGGTTCAGTGAATTTCAGAAGTCTGACCTTAATGTTTTAAATAAGATTTTTCGTTTGGTTGAACAGGCATTTAGCAACAGCTCAAATACTTCTCGAAGGTAAATCTTTTATGAATTATATGAATACAGAAACAAATCAAAACTTCTTTTTTTTACAGGAAAGATAACTGTTGATAGAAAGAGAAAACGTGAGAGATAGAGGGTCAAATAGATTAAGAGAGAGAGAGAGAGAGAGATATGGCGAGGGAGAGGTTGTAAGAACAAAACAATCGTCTGTCTTGAACTAGGGGATCAGGGGCGGGTCTAGGGAGGTTCGGTGGTTTACCCCCCCCCCCCCCTTGGGCGGCAAAGGGAAGAAGAAAAAAAGGAAAACAGGGAAAAAAGAGAAGGAAAAAAGTAAAACAGTAAAACGGCGCGATTTTGGGAAAATCCTGGATCCGCCACTGGGTCAAACCACCCTCATGGCAAAAAGCTAGATCCGCCCTAGGCGATGGCATCGGGAACGAGAGCGTCAATATGGATTCCTTGATTGAGTCTGGTATGCATGGCCATGGCGAATTTATCCATCTTATCATTTTTACACGACAAAATTAATTGCCTTTGCGTGAAATTGTCAGATCTGTTTCCCCTTACATATTCTTCCCATTGAAGAAATGCTTTGTATTCGGGTGTTCAAAGTTGTAAAGGGTTGGTCGTTTCAATTATTTAAATGAACCGTGTGAATGCCATGATCAAAATATACAACGGGTTTACACTTTAGCAAATACCTTTATAAAAATAGAAAACCGCAATACAAATAGCCAAGAGCGACAGCTTACCAGCTTCTTCTTAACGCCTCGGCCCACATCACAAAGAAAAGGTGTAGTTGTTATGAAGGAAACAGGCAATATTTTTGGATGACAAAAATTTTGTAAGCATGTCAAATGAAAGAAATTGACGACACTCTATTTAATAATTGAAGAAAGAATAAAGTATCAAGTTTTCGTTATTTTTTTTTAAAATATAGAATAGCCAAACACTCGAATATCTCGATCCTTTGTTATTAATAAGGCCAATAATGTATACCACAAGGTATGCTAAAAATAGTAAATTAGTTGTTCCCCTGATATTTACCGAATATCATAAACGCAGTCTTCTATACCAAGGTCAATATCTTTTCAACAAATTCCCTTCAAATATTAAATCAAGTATTTCACTGTTTAATCTCTAATAAAAAAAAAAATCTTCTACTTTTTCTTTCTTATTATTTAGTTGTCCCCCCCAAAAAAAAATAATCTAGTATTGATCTGTTTTATGCTTGATTTGTTTTAAAGATAATGAATACACGGGCTGTAGGCCATGGTTACTGTTGTTGTAATGTATTCGTTTAGATTCTCCATTTATTTTTTCAATTAATATACTTTTACATAGTTCTGTGTTAAATTTGTGTTGTTTTTATCAAATATGATGTTATTTTATGTACCTGTATAATGTGAAGCTTCCTTGGAAAGCAGGCCATTAGATTACATTTTTTTGCTGGAATGGAACCACTCCTTACTGAAAAAAAAACTGAATACATTTTTTAAAATACTATAATTTTTTGTTGGTGTACTTCAATTGCTACAAATGATCTAGGGATCATCCTCAAAATGTCAAACCTGCTTTAGCGACCACCTGTATAGAAAGACCACATTTTTCGTTTCTCTTGAATATGATATTTCATTTAAACTTGTAAAGGAACTTGCTCTTAAAGACCACCTATCTACATGTATATTTTCCTTGAGTGTTTCTCATATACTGGTTTCACTGTTAATTACAGCCTAATAAAAGTGGGTGCATAATCATGGACATCCGCTGGGTGTAAGTGCAGATAGGACGAATAAATAGGCTTTCACACTACCTACTTTGTTTACATTTTGATTTTATAAAAAAAATTCATCATAAGATTATAAAATTTGCTACTGTATATTTTTCCCGCTGTGATCCAAAAGACCAATATAAAAAAATATAAAAATAAAATAAGCAGAAATGCAGTAGACGAAACAGGAAACAATATATTTCATCATCATGGTTTGATTTAGAACGATGTTTAGCATTTGTCTAAAACGTTCGTCGATAAGGGCTGTCATATTTTAGCCCTGCAGTCGGTTGTGTCGACGAGAAGTTGGAGATTCTGGTGTAATGAATTATAAATATCACAGAACTAAATAAGGCGACTTTGCACATCTGTATGTAGAATTATAAATAACTTTAATGCAGAGCACAATGCTCAAAAAAGAGTAATGAACATAATATCACAAATTAACCCTTTGACTACTGAATTCTCTCATTCCCATAGGCTTAATACAGGGGAACACCCGGTTCCAGTAGGCAATGAGTTAAACCATTGACTACTGAATTCTCTAGCTCCCATAGGCTTAATACAGGGGAACACCCGGTTCCAGTAGGCAATGAGTTAAACCATTGACTACTGAATTATCTAGCTCCTATAGGCTTAATACAGGGATCACCTGGTTCCAGTAGGAAATGAGTTAAACCATTGACTACTGAATTCTCTAGCTCCCATAGGCTTAATACAGGGGAACACCCGGTTCCAGTAGGCAATGAGTTAAACCATTGACTACTGAATTCTCTAGCTCCCATAGGCTTAATACAGGGACCACCCGGTTCCAGTAGGCAATGAGTTAAACCATTGACTACTGAATTCTCTAGCTCCCATAGGCTTAATACAGGGACCACCAGGTTCCAGTAGGCAATGAGTTAAACCATTGACTACTGAATTCTCTAGCTCCCATAGGCTTAATACAGGGAACACCTGGTTCCAGTAGGCAATGAGTTAAACCATTGACTACTGAATTCTCTAGCTCCCATAGGCTTAATACAGGGACCACCCGGTTCCAGTAGACAATGGGTTAAACCATTGACTACTGAATTCTCTCATTCCCATAGGCTTAATACAGGGACCACCCGGTTCCAGTAGGCAATGAGTTAAACCATTGACTACTGAATTCTCTAGCTCCCATAGGCTTAATACAGGGAACACCTGGTTCCAGTAGGCAATGTGTTAAACCATTGACTACTGAATTCTCTAGCTCCCATAGGCTTAATACAGGGACCACCCGGGTCCCGTAGGCAATGTGTTAACGCATTGACTGCTGAATTCTCTCATTCCCATAGGCTTAATACAGGGACCACCCGGTTCCAGTAGGCAATGGGATAAGAATTACACAAGCTTACAAGGATCATGATATGTATAGAAAAGATTTGAGTCATCAACAAAGAGAATATATTTCATTTCATGTAGTTTCATATATTAGATAGCTTAGACAGATACCGAGATGTGATTGGTCCAGAGCTCGTCACGTGATATCAATTGTGAGGGTCCAAATTGTTATATTTTTTTGGGCCGGTCACTTTTCGGTGTTATATTAACCAGCTGGTGAAATGAATATATTTTTAATCAATGCATGTCGCCCTCTTGAGGACTGTATGTCACCAATTACACACATTACACCATTACCGAGGGTCATATAATACACGAGTTTACAGTTGTGTGCGCCATTTTAAACAAAGCCAATGACCTAGAGGTCATGTATTTATGCGTAAATTAAGATTGCGCCCATGCAAATTATGATGATATCACTGCCTGCGCGCTGCGTTGTGCGCGCATATCATCATTTGCATGGGCGCAATCTTAATTTACGCATAAATACCAGAGGTCAGAGGTCAGTGGCCCCGGAACAGGGCCAATTTGGCCCTGTTCCGGGTCCACTGACCCGAGGTCAACTGTCTGCGCATGCGCACTGATACAACTGTAAACTGGTGTATTGTTTCAATATATTTTTTTCATAAATTTTTTTTTCCATTGAAATTATTTTTTCCACATTTTCTTTTTTTCCCAAAAAATGCTTTTTTGAGTATTTTTTTTTTCCCGAAAAATGCTTTTTGGGGTAAGAATTTATTTTTTTTATTTTTTATTTTTTTCCCCAAATTTTTTTTATAATTTTTTTTTTGTAAGGTTTTTTTTTCTCTCTTGAACTATCTCGACAGATTATTTTTCCGTAATTTCCACAAAAAAAAAAAAAAGGATTTTTTTTTTTTCGGGCAAACAATTTTTGGACCCCCCCCCCCCCCCCACAAAAAAGGGCTTTCTAATATAACAGTTATTGACTGGCAGGGGGTATATAACATTCTTTGGACCTGAAGGGAGTTATATTTCCCCTCGTGACCATATTTTCCCTCAGCGCTGCGCGCTTCGGGAAAATATAACCACTTGGGAAATATAACTCCCTTCAGTGCTCCAAATAATGTTATATTACACCCCCTGCCAGTCAATAACTGTATAATATTTCACTATCTCTAAAAATATAAAAAGGATCAAAATACATACATACATGTATATAGAATCATAGATAAAAGGAAGTAGGAAATTATAAAAGCCAAATGGCTTGTTAAAAATGATTCCCATTAAATACAAAACAAACTTTAAGCCGAATATTATATTTATAAGCATTACACATTATGTTACATTCTTACGGACAGGACAGAAGAAAAAAGAAGGAAAAGAGAAGAGAGACATTTAATTACACTTGATATTTATAAAATATGCACATTATATATCATTTGAATCAAACAGTAATTATATCAAAAGTTTGAAATATTTTAGTGTATAGATTTGTTTAATGTCTTTTCTCTAATTATTCAAAATGATTGTGCCATGACAAAATATGGAATCTTTACAAAATTTGATATCATGTATATATATATAAGAAAGAAGAGTGTTCCCAGAATGAACCCCTGTGGTAATCCACATCTTAAAATGGCAGTATTGAATAAAGTGGACAGAAAGTGAATATTCGTATTCATTTTAAGTACCTGAGTCACTACTTGATGGATTAACAAATTAGTGTATTAAATAACACTCACGGTTCAAGTGGCATACAGGGGAATTAAACGTTCATTTAAACTCTAATTTGATATAAACATTTAACATTGATAGAGACTTTTTTTTATAGGTACAGCTTTGATAATATTGGTAAACAATCATACACTCTAAAAAATAAATAAAAAATCCCCGAGATTGGTTATAATGTTCCTCGAAACTTTAAACGAACGTGGGTGTTTCCTTTTACCCAATAAAGGAACAAGATTTAACCAACTAAATTTAGGGTGCACTACGTGTATTATGATACAGTACTGTGCCTTGCAAAGACACTGTATCGTACAAACCCAGACATATCGACCTGATACTGTTAAGTCTATTTGTCCAGCGTCCAGTTCTTCACAACTGTCTTCCTGAATACCCCAATTCACAGAAGGACTTTCCAGAATCAACCGCAGGTATAATTTTGATAGCCTTGTGTATAATTTATTGAAATGTTAAAACATGACAATGACATTATTATCCAATCCGAACATGATCTTCTACAAGCAATACAATAGGGTATAGAAATGGCCCTTTCATTCATTTGTTCAAAGACTTTGCGATCATGTCAGTTTTTAAAATGTCAGAAATTCTTAAAGAACGCCTAACAAAAACTATAACAAAACTTTCAATTTTTCCTTAGTCTCGATCATTGTGAAGACAATCACGGCCCAAAATATAGTAATAAGAATAATAATAACAGTACTTATAATAATGTATGAGATTTGTAAGGCGCCGAATCCACTTAAAATCAAATGCTCAAGGCGAACTTGTGAAAAAAAGAAAAAAAAAAGGAGATCACATAAAACTATCTGCATCATAAACCAATGAACAGACGTAAGATAGAACATACAAAATTACAGAACAATTAAACTACGTGCCGATTTAATAGAAACGTTTTACAATTATTTTCAAACATAATAACTGATCTGTTATTATAATCTCTCGAGGAAGAGCATTCCACGGCGAAGGCCCTGTACGAGCAAATGCATGATTGTGATGAACTTGGTAATTACCCTTTGTTGTTGCACAATTATAGATGCAATATTCCTAAGGTGGGATTATAACGCTAGACTACAATGACAATGTTCCCAGGAGGCATACAAAAACTCCATCTTGTGTCAGATTTGTACTGCTGCGTACCTCTTCAACCTTGATTTGTCACTTTCACAGCAAAACGTCACAAAAAGCATGATATGGAGGGGAAGGATGCAATATTTTTAGTTATTTTCTACTAAATGGGAAGAGTAAGTCATATCAGGCAGATGATATCTTGCATGTGGTTCTTCTAAACAGACAATCGGTTTTAAATAATGATGTGCTACATGCTGCCGTATCTGTCACGTTGGTTGGCATAATGACACAAGAAGATAATGAGTGATGCATATGGGAGCTAAGCAAATGTATACTCATCAGGAATAGGAATACCTTCATATTTTTCCAAACTTTTTAGGAGTGCAGATATGTGTAGGTATGTTTGTTTGCTCTTAGCGGTGCCGTATCTCTACTCAGATTTCAGACTCGTGTCAGCTTTTCTTCTTTTAGCAAACTTGACTCAGCGACGGGTAAAAAATGGTGTGAAGAATTTCTTTCGCGCATGTCATCTCCCGGGCTCGGTGATCACATAAACAGTACAATAGACATTTTCATTACATGACAAATACAAAGGAATATGCATTGACAAGGAGTTTAGAGGGTTAAGTGCAAAACAACCCATAGCAGTCTCAGATTTCATCGAAGCAGCAACGTACGTATTTCTGAAAGGAGTTGTCTAAACTGGTTGTCGAATATGCACAGGCTTCCACGTCCACCTCTTGATTACATGTTTCACGTTGCCCCTTCATACTGTCCATGGGTTCTTGGGGTTTTTCTTTCATGGGTTCATCAAAGACTTCTCTCGTCGTCTCCTCCGGGGGTTTGTCTGTAGGTTCTTTCATCAAGTCTTTGTCTGTCTCTGCCATTGGTTCTTGAACTGCTTCATTCATTGGCTCTCCCGTTGGGTCTGCAAGTCGACGGTGTAATAAATACAAATCCAGATAAAGAGAACATTATTTAGTAATCATGATAGTGAACCTCAGTCTAAGATCAATGATAATCATCATAATAATAATGATAATAATAATAATATTCATAATAATAATTCGATCTTTATAGCGCTTTTTTCAGAGGATACCAGAGGTATCTCTTTGTCAATCAAGAAATTGGGAAGATTTGTAGTGCTATGTTTTTAGATGTTTTTTTTGGAAGAAGTCAAGTGAAGTAATATTTCTTAGAAATGCAGGGAGTTTATTCCATAGGCGTTGGGCAATGGACTGAAGGATTTGGGTCAGTCTATTTTCGGGATTTGGGAGTGGGAAGGGAAGAAGCTGGGGCTCGTTCCTAGAAACCAACGACAAGACAGTCATAACTTTATCCGCCAACTACGGAGATGTCTCTGATCTTCCTAAACCGTTTCACGAAGAGCTTACTAGCTAGTACCTCGTGAAATCGATATTATCGGCGAGAAGAAGAGCAAAGCTATAGCCTTAGTCGCAATTCCACCGGATTAACAAAAAAGTAATTTTAGAAAAACTGCAATTATTTAAATGAATTCGGATTAAAAAATATTGAAAATGGTACCATAAAATAGGAGATGTAATATACTTCAAAATTTGAGTAAATTATACCATAGAATTACTTGTAAAAATATAAATATGAGTATTTCATATCATGACCTGTGAATCAGTTTTGTTTTTGAGATGGGTATCCCCCGGATATTTTCATTTGATAGTTTATACAAAATACACCCTTATATTATTCTTAGTAAAAATACAATGTTTTGAAAGTAGCTCACTAACGCTTATCTAGTCAAGAAGTTAGACTTATGACGGTTTCTAGGAACAGGCCCCTGATGTACAGCGAAGTGAATTTTATTCTCTGCTGCTGAAAGACTGAGGAGATGTATTAAGGAAGAGTGAATGACATAGCTTTAACAGTTTGAACAAGAATCCGGTATTGAATTCTGTCAGTATATATTGTGTAATCGTGCTGTTATTCAAAGTATCTTAGAAGCTTAATGAGCGCATAAGCTTAAAAGCGTGGAGCATTCATTTGTAAAATGTATGATACCATGACTACAGTGCCAGCATATTGTTGAAGAGGAGTCCCTGCATACAATAATATAAGAACATTATTCTAATTTTGGGCCTTTATGAGCGAACATACATTATGTTTGTTGGAGTGTATCAGATAAATATTTTTGATCGCGCTTCCTCAAAATGCAATATATCTACCTGGATCGACATTTGCTTCTGTTTTTATTTCATCCAGGTGAAAGGATCGGCCTTTGGTGGAGACTGGATTTTTGGCCTGTCTTAAGGTTGGGGTAAGGCATCGTACGGGTTGCAGGTTAAAGTTAGGAAATAAAATAGTGTAAGAAATTGACTGCGAACCAGTTTTCACCGAATCGCAAAGAAAATCCGGGAGAAGTCTCGATCGTCCACAAAAGACTACCGCGTCATATTTGAACGAGCCTTGTGGAGTGTTCGTTTTTGTTGTTGAACTACACCTTGAAGAAAATCGTATAAATTGTTATCAATGATGAAAAATTGACTTGCCCCGTCAGGTTCTCTTGTTTTGAGGGGGAAGATATATTCTGTGATTCTGTTGTTGACTTCATCATCCAGTTTAGCTATCTTACTGGCCCATAGAGCAACTATTCGGGATATATCATCAGCTAGATCATCAGCACCATGGAATTGAGCCTCGGTCTGTTGAAAGAAATTATATACGAACAAAAAACACATGAAGTATACAAATACCTCTGGAAATGATGAAAATGAATAGAAGTTAAAAGGTTCCAGTTTAATATACTATCATCACAACTAGTCAATTAAAATGTTTATTTTTAGATGAAAATCATGTTGCAGTAATGAATATGAATACTTTCTTGCTCTTACTAATTCTTCAGAGCTCTGGTAAAATCTAAGTATGATTTGAAATAATCGGGAGCTTAGAGTGTAACACTTTTTTGTATTAATCTCTCATCATTTTACTTAAATGGTCAAATAATAGTAGATTATTGTTAAAGCTTACAATCAATCACCTGAAAGCCCTGTGTCGGATCCAGGCCGGAAGGGGGAAGCAGGCAGGACATCCCCCTCCCCTTTACACTCAACATGGCAAATCTCTCAGTACAGATCAATTACTGTAATAAATATATCCCCCGCCCTCCTTACCCTTCACAGCATAGTATTACGACACCGAAATGTATATAATGTAAAGACTTTTTCTTTTAATTGTCCAAGAATTTAGAGGAAAAAGGGCACCTTATCAGCCTGAGTACCTACCTGTAACGTATCAACACTGCGATTCAAATCATGTTGGTTAGCTCTCCTCCTCTTTCCAAGTGCGTCTACTATGATCTGAGATATAGCATTGCGTGCAGCAGTTCTCTCAGGCGGAGTCTTTGTTTTCAGCTCTTCTCTAATGACTGATGATTCTACGCTGCATGTTACCCTACTGCTGTTCATCGAAGATCTCAAGCTCGTTTGCAGGAGAGTGGACTGAAGCATGGACTGAAATGTAATAGAATTGTATGGGAATGTCGGTTCTCAATAATTACATGGAAATAAAGTGTATATACAGTTTTTTTAAATAGAAATTACCACCTACATGGAAGTAGCGTTGGTGCAGCCAAAGAGGGAGCCCTGGCATTTTTTTGGGTAGTGTCCCTTTATAAGGGGACACTAATTGTCTGGGGGAGGGGGGAGGGGGAATCAACAGACCTTACTGGAAGACTGATAAGTGCATTTCAACAGTAACAAATTGGGACGGATACGTGAGTAGTTGACAACCATGAACCCATACCAGTCGTAATGCAGAGGGTCTGAGCTAAGGAGACTATGTCAATATTACCAGCACTGTAGAGACTGACAGAGTTAGGCTCTGCTCAAGAACTTATGGAATTGTGTTCAAGTGTCACATGAGAGTATGTGTCTGCAGACTAATGCAGTAGGGGTCCTGTCATCTTGTCCCTCTCTCGTTTACTTCCAAAGTTTCCTCTATCCATCTTTCTTTTTTCTCTTCACCATTTTTTTTATCCACGTTAAGCCCCCCACCCAGTAGCTACTCATTGGTTTGTCACGGAGACGCAAATGGAATAAAATAGTTTTCATGGCTATGGGAATCTTACAAATATATCATACCCTGTCAATGAATATATTTCCTTTATAGTCTGGTATATAGGAATGGCATAAAATAGTTTTCATGGCTATGGGAATCTTACAAATATATCATACCCTGTCAATGAATATATTTCCTTTATAGTCTGGTATATAGGAATGGCATAAAATAGTTTTCATGGCTATGGGAATCTTACAAATATATCATACCCTGTCAATGAATATATTTCCTTTATAGTCTGGTATATAGGAATGGCATAAAATAGTTTTCATGGCTATGGGAATCTTACAAATATATCATACCCTGTCAATGAATATATTTCCTTTATAGTCTGGTATATAGGAATGGCATAAAATAGTTTTCATGGCTATGGGAATCTTACAAATATATCATACCCTGTCAATGAATCTATTTCCTTTATAGTCTGGTATATAGGAATGGCATAAAATAGTTTTCATGGCTATGGGAATCTTACAAATATATCATACCATGTTAATGATTCTATTTCCTTTATAGTCTGGTATTTGAGATTCATCTGTCACTTCTTGGAAGTCTGGCTTGGTGATCAAGATCTCACACTCGTCTCTGTCTCTTTCATCAAGAATCTGATCCAGCTTCTGAATAACAAGCTCTACGAATGCAAAGTCTCGATCTGTCGATGCACTCTTGGTCATGCTGTTCTTCATAGACTGCCAAAATCCAAACAACAATGATTATAATAAATGATGATCATTATCATGATGGAAGTAGTAGTAGTAGTAGTAGTAGTAGTAGTAGTTGTAGTAATAGTAGCAGTAGCAGCAGTAGTAGTAGTAATAATAATGATAATAATAATAATATTTACAACAAATAGTAATGACACTTATAATTTGTTACTAATGATAATTAATAATAATAATGTAGCAGTAGTAGAAGTATTAGTCTTAGTATTAGTAGTAATAGTAGTAGTAGTAGTAGTATTAGTAGTAGTAGTAGTAGTAGTATTGGTAGTAGTAATAGTGGTAATAATAATTACAAAACAATAATCTGCCCAAATATTGATACGGACACGATCAAAACTACCTTAAAAAAATCAACTTAATAAGGCAATTGCAATAGCCTTGTTTATGGCGTTTATCACCTTTTAAAACATGCCAATTTTGCAATGGCGTATTACGTAATCTGAACATAATTTATAAGGGATATACAAAGAAGAGAAGTATTGCATTTGCGTTGATTTTTCGAAAGGAGTTGCGGCCGTATCTACTGCTCCATCACTCAGCTGTGCTAGGTACCCATTCAGTACACCAGCATCCAGAGGAACAAACATGGCTACATAACCATGTGCAAGGATGTAAGGACCGAGGAAGTATCGAACCTGAGTCCTCTCATATGAGAGTCAAAAGCCTCTGCTCCATCACAATATCAAAGATTGCGGCTTGTATGGCTTGACAAACAAACAATATAGATTGTTGCATCGCTAGTTTCTCACAAAAATTATCTGATGATCAATCTGGATCCATGCTGAAGGCATTCTTAGTATATATCAGATGCATTAAAGAATGGTGTATACAAGACATCTTTATGTTTTCATATTTTCTATGAGATCTCTTTTTTCAATTGGATGAGTTTACATCTTAATCTCGCTCAAATCAGTCAATTCGACGAGACTAACGTCATACTGACGATAGACCGAACAGACAATATCATTACCCCGAATGAGCAAACTTTCGCGGTTTTCGATCGGTTTGGCGGTGTAACGGGAGATTTGCATCAAGCACACAAAAATACGAAAGCGGATTTCAGAAGGGGTCGGGTCGGGGAGCGAGCGGCGCGGGGCTGGAGGCGGGCTGGTGCGGATCGAACGGTGGACTGGCTAGAAAAGAGGATCGGTATGATACGTATAGAAGATAAATACCCAAGAAATACAACTTACACTGTGCAATAAAGAGGCATTAAGATTAACACTTGCGTCCATCGGCAATTCCTTGTAAGGTTTGACACGTTTGTTTAACAGTCTTATGATGACGGCCTTGAGTGACTTCTTGAAATCTTCAGATAAAGACCGGAGGTCATCGAGAAGGACCTGTCCTACTAGCGGCAGTGAGAGCTCAGGGGCATCCTCAAAGATCTGAAAAAGACACGGTATAGGATTGCTAAAATATGCGTAAACTTCATATAATTTCAAGCATAATATTTGAACATTTTTAAACAAACAGCCGGACTGGGGGTTGTCAAGTTTTGGCTGTTGATCAATTTTAAAGAGATTAGCAATGTAGCTAGATTACTTACTATTTTGTCATTCCAGTCTTTTATAGGAAGATCAAGATCAGGAAGGTCTTCCTCAACACTTTTCATCCGGTCCTGAATTCTGCCAAAATTCAGCTCCGAGTCATCCCATGCCGAATTAGGCTAATGATACAAGATAACACGAAATAAATTGAAATGTTACACTTCGATAGCAAGTAGCTTATTGGGTGAAAATAAGATTTAATTGCCCTTTATGAAATCCAATGCATTGTCTCTTTTACATTTTTGGGGTCTGTGTCCAAAAGAGGTGCTATGGACGCCAAATGAAATTTATATTTTTAATTTACCTCTCTCTCTCTCTCTAAGGCCTTTGTATACAAGTGTTAAAAACATCCACCAAATTAAGGATAACCTTTTGCACCCAACTTAATAGCATTCATCAAATTTGGTCATCCCATGTTCCTGTCATTTTTTTAAAACTTCGATCTTTGCTACAAATTAACCTGATGTTTAATATGTGTCCATATGCCGTATAATGATAACCAGTCTAAGAACTGTTGTCTTCTTTTATCATGTACCTTTATTCTAATTCAAGTATTGCAGATTAAACATGATAAATTACAGTTAGAGCAAAGAATTTGGTAGGGAACAAATTTGGAGGAAGGTATTACCGCAGATGTTTGTCGAGATCTGCGGTCTTGGACACACAAATTAGTTCCTGTGAAACGAAAAAGAAAGGAGCAAATCAAATTCATTAATAACTTATTAATTTTTAACCACTTCCTTTGATTCATGAAGTAATGGTCTTTCTATGCTTAGGCCAAAAAAAATTGTTTGGTTGTCCTCGATTGCTTTTCTGGAGTAGGGGCGGGCGGGCGGATTTTTTTTTTAAATTCATTTTGTGTGTGTATTTTTTTTTTTTTTTTTTTTTTACCCCATTTTTTTTTTTTTTTGAATATTTTTTTTTTCCATAAAAAAAAAAATCATCATTGGGATTGTCAAGCATTTAAACAAACAAAGTCTATAAAACACTGTAATATGGTAAAAGACTAGTTTAATGTACAATGAATATCAAGACCAACACAGAGAGTATTTGGGCTTTGAAATACAGCACCTTTTAAATCTCCATTGTACTACTTATAGCTACTTGCGCCCTCTATGTAGCAAACAATGCCTAATCGGTGACCATTGGTCCCCCATGATCCTCTTTATCTTATATTAACTGAGAGCTGATTTGATGAGATAACCACCTGTCCAGTGACCTTGCAGGGTGGTTTAATCCCTCCTGTAAACTAGTACAGATGGGCTTTAAAATGAGTTTAAGAATGCTCAGAACCTGATTTGAATGAACGGCATTTTGACATAGAAAAATAAAAATGGCAAGTTTAATAAATACCTATTTGCGTACTGAAAAGACCAAACTGGCAACGGGACGCATTTTGATCCTTGCAAGTGCATGAAATGGTATGTTTGGCATTTAAGATTGCTCCCCCCCCCCCCCGAAAATGACGAGCAGGCGGTCGAGGACAACCAAACAATTTATTTTTTTGGCCTGATGCCGAAATTCCTTCGTACAAAACGCGTGAAACATATAATAGAAATTATCACTTGCTCGGTTGGATAAGGACTCAGTCTAGAATACAGAGTTTCGTCAACTTGGTTTCACTGGGTCACAACATGGCGTATATTCTTTTGTTTTGTGCTTGCCCAACAAAGCATTTGTCTCCATATTGTGTCTAACTCCAACCGGGTTGGCCAGACTCTGTGTATAGATGGCTCTGTCTAGAATAACTCTTCAGTTTCCTCTATAACATCCTGACGCACATGCCAGGTACCGCCTGAGAAACCGTTCCTTCTCAAAATTACTTCTTCTTCTTGGGCAGCAGGCCCTAGCAGGTATGAATACCTTCAAGAGGCGAGCAACATTTTCTGCCATACAATCTTAATATTGCAACAAAACTGTTCTATGATGTTTCGAATAACTCCTTTAGTTTTTATTCTGAATAAATCTCTCAGTTTCGATAACAAAGAACATAATTCTGGTTAATTGACCATATAGGCTTGAGGCTTATTGAAGATTGCCATTGTCATTGAAAGAAACGTTTACATAGTAGGGACTTTTAGATTTACACAACGAGAACGTGGACCGCCACGTGTGACATCTTTTTAAGGTAATGTGACGTCCTTTTAAGGCACTGCCACGGCCCAGTGCCTTAACACAATGTCACACGCGGCAGTCCACGCTCTCGTCGTGTAAATCTAAAAGTCCCTACTAGCGTACTGGAGCCGGCGTATATACCCCCACCTCGTCCTTGCTTTAAGGGCTTGATCTTGAACTAAAAATACATATATTAGTAAAAGTTGAAGGTGTTTTATGACCTTTTACAATGCACAAAAGGACGTATTGCACTACTAACCATGTCGGTGCTTGTATACCCAGAAGATTATCAAGAAAATGATGAAGATGACTAGGATTACGAAGGTTAATGATATCCCTATAAAAGCAAATGATGTTTTCTGAGTGGGTCCAGTGTTCTTTCCCGGCTCTCCACCTGAAGAAAGTGATATAAATTACAATGATTTACCCTTTTAGTTGTTGAAAATGTGTTAACAGCTAGATTAAAACACTATTTTTAAACAATTTGAGTGGATAATTAAAAAGACAACGGCGAATAGGGGTCCAAACTGTAATACTTAGCAGGCCAGGGAGGTCCAGTCGCAAAAAAGTCATGCATATATGAAACCAAATCAATTTCAATACTCTTTTGTATGGCCCTAGGGTATATCCCATTAAAACCATGTTCGGGTATATGTAATAACCTGGTAACCATCGCACATTTCAGCAGGTGATGTATCTTTCTTCCACTGAGCTCTGCGTTAAAAGACACAGTCATATAAAGCGTATTAAACTTTATGTCATCTTTATAAAAAAAAATCACGCCTCTTTTTTGCCGCGTCATATCTGCCTCAGGATGATTTTTTTTTTTTAAACTGAAAGATAAAGTTGAGTTCTGGTCATGCGATTGCCTTCAGAAAAGTTTGATAATCTAGTATATGTATTGGTGTGTACTGCAATGATGAGAAATTTGGCCCAGTCTTGGTAAAGTAACAAGCACTGTGCACATAAATATGTATATGGGACTTTACGAAAACGTGGCATAAAATTCCGTCCCGATTTGTATGATGTTACATGCCATATTTAGAATATTAAGGCATTTGAAGAGCCATGCTTTTCAGGGAACACTTTTTATCAGATGTTCTTCTAAACTTGCATAATACAATGGCAACACTCACAAATTATTGTTCACCTCTTCCCAGAACTCAACCTTCTCTTTAAGTCTTATCGATCTTGTTGACATGGATAACATATGTTAAATATGTAGTCATGATGCAACATTACAATGGAGAGTAAACAAAATATAGGACAAACACATACCCTTTGCACTGTAGTAGACACACACTGATCTGTTAGCGGAAACATCTCGTAGATTCTCATCTCGCGCCTTGCAGACGAGAGTGATGTTTTCGCTAAACCTTGTCAAGTTAATAGATGAGGATTGGTAGCTGGCTGTACCCTCCTCCCAGGTGATAACCGGGGGATGAGGAAAACCTGATGCAGAACACTCCAAAGATGTCATGTTTGAACCATTGATGTTACAGCTACAACCATCTACCTCCTGGCTAGTGCCTTTGCAGTGACTAACAGAGAAATCTAGGAAAGGTAGTCATAGAGTCCAAATAACATAGTCAATCAAACTGTATTTAATTCTGAAATGTCAAGTTCACGAATGTTGAACATGATCATTGTCAGTTTCTGGAACATATGGAGGTACGGACTATATACAAGCAGGAATAAACAGAGAGAATCGGTGACTATATGCAGAATACTATTGTTGTTATTGTATTTTTATATTTACTTTGATTTTCATTTGTAGGGTTGAAGTTAGATAACAGGAGGTTGCACCAGACATGTTGCCAGAAAAGTGGGCGTATTGGTAGGAAAAGGTAAAATTATCAACTAATATGAAATTTGAGGCATCCTGGCTGATGGACAAATCTCCATATCTATTAGGTTTCTAATAAAGTAGACCAACAAAAATAATGCACACAAATTTGAAGAAGATAGTATTAAGTGATGCATGACCCCCCCCCCCCCCCCCCCTCCCCCTCTAAAAAGGAACGTATTCGAAATCATAATTATGAATAATTCTTTGGGGAGGTTTGAATTCCATTGCCTGTATAATCTATTTTATTAACTGAAATTCCTCACATTTGAGGTTTTCATACTGTCTCTTTCTCTCTCTCTCTCTCTCTCTCTCTCTCCCTCCCTTCCCCTCTCTCTTTCATTTCCTCTCTTTTTCTTTCTTTCTATCTCACTTCTCTTCAAGCGCATAGTATTTCCTCACCATCAACATGACTACAGTACGAAAAGTGGAAGATTGTTCAATACTCGTACCTATCACATACAACTGAAGTCTTGCCCCAGTTACAGGCGTCGCCACTGATTTGCGGACAATTTTACAGGAATAGTTTCCAGTGTCCGTTTCCACTAGATCCGAAATTACCAGGGAAGTGGTTCTCTTGACCGAGTAATTTCTAAGGTTAATTTCCACCATGTCGCCTCTCATGGAGTATACGGTGGTCTCATCTTTCATCCAGTATAGCCGACTCAGGTCAGAATCCGCGACTGGAATTGAACACGGTAAAGTGGTGTTCTGCCCGACTGATCTGGTTACGGCTATTAAAAAAAAAAGAAACAGAATGAACAAGAACTTAGATATGCATAACTAATATTTATATTCTTTTTTTCATTCGGGTAATTTATTTATACATCATGGTGACATATAACATAACACTTAATGTTATGCATATTAAATTGATATTTTGATATCAAAATATCAATTTAATATGCATAACATTAAGTTTTATGTAAACGATATAATATCGTTTTCAGGAGAAAAATTTACAATGTCAGAACAGATTCCATCTCTATTTCTTTGATACACTGCAATCGACATATCACGTAACTTATTGTAATCATGTTGATTTGTAATTTGTCCTGCTTGATATGATACAAGTATATTGCACGATAGAATTAACATGGCGCGGATGAGGGTATCATTTCTCATCAGATATTTATTTTCCCTTTGCCTCTTCCAATAAGATTTATTATTTTGTTCACGATATTTACATGTTCTACATATTTACAAACAATATTTATCAAGGGTGAACAGTGATATATTTGCTGGAAATTATAACATATCAATTACTTTCTTCACTTCTTTGACATTAAACTGTTTATTTTAGTGTTTCGTCATATATAGATAGATGGTGTAAACTAATTCGGAAGGACAGTTGGTTCTACAAAAAACTTTGTACTTTCACATACAGTATATGCTATCTATGAAAACATTTTAATCAATTGGCGATATATCTCAATGATTTCTTTCTTTTTCTCTCTGACAAATGCTGCTTGTAGGCCAAGAGCATTAGTTTTAACATGGAAATTTTTGGTAACAAGCTGATTTTTGCAGGATAGGTCCAGGAATATGTCTAGATTAACATACTAAAAGTCCTCATAAATCCTTCTTGAGCGTTTTCCGCAATCCAAGATGGCGTCCAAAAAAGCCGCCATGTCCTGAATTTCTTATAGCTTTGCAACTAGATAACCCAAGTACAAAATTTAAATGTCTAAATATATGTTTTTTAGCATAAGGAACTCAATGAAATACATGTTGATAAATTCTTAAACACACAAGTAGCTGTAAACCACTTTTAGCCCTTTTCGAAATCCAAAATGGCGCCCAGAATTGCCGCCATTTCCTGTATTTCTTCTAACTTTGCAACTAGATAACCCAAATACCAAATTTAAATGTCTAAATATATGTTTTTCAGCATAAGGAACTCAACTAAATAGTTATTAACAAATTTTGAAACACACAAGTAGCAGTAAAACCATTTGAGCCCTTCCCGAAATCCAAAATGGCACCCAAAATGGCCATTATTTCCAAATTTATCTCATTGTAAGTAGATACGTAATGAATATAATCAAATGTCTAGACTTGAAAAGCACCATTGAAAAACATATCAGTACAACAATCTTTTAATTTAAAAATACTTCTTATGAATAAAGTACACACACACACACACACCCACATACACATATGGCTGCTTCCATCATCCTCAACGATATCAGACTGACAGTGTGCAACCGTGAAGAGTACTCAACATTAGATGGAACTGAAAATGTAGACACATTAGTACCAAGGTCGCTAAAGCTTTTTATACATAATGACTGTAAGAGGTGCGGTATGGATGTTGCTTTGCTGCAGCACTAGTTGGAAGTAGACTTTTTAACTGAAAGGATGAACTCAGAGAACTGCGACCAATTGCCCGTTTAATTGTATGCAGTGTGACGGTAGTCATCAAGAACTGCTGGCCCCATAAAGGCTTTCCTGGCTCTTTTTTTACCTCGTCATGGGTGCTTCCACTGCGAATGTATCAAGCAAGCCATAGTCAAGTTTCTTGTGGACCATATTGAAAGTTTTACGACTGCCCTGACGGTAGATTGCAGAGACCGTATCACACCCTGTCACAGCTTAAAGAAACATCAGGCAATTTCTAGTGACGGTAGATTGCAGAGACCGTATCACACCCTGTCACAGCTTAAAGAAACATCAGGCAATTTCTAGTGTCCCCTATGGCATGCTGAATTTCATGAATGTTGAAGACCGTGACAGGATTCTGCGGCATAGCATGTGCATATCTGTGGAAGTGGTGCCGGAGCAACTAGCATGACCAGTAAATCTGTGTCCTTACCAACGACAACAACGGGCACCTGTTCTCACTCTGCTACTGCTTGTGCTGTAGAGACAATCAGGTTAGTGGCATCCGCTTCTGTCTGCTTGATACCGGTACGTATTTTGTCACGTAGAGTTTGTATAAGTCTCACCTTATTGTTGCTGTTGGCAAGGAAAGCTGTTTTGGGTTGTGCTTGTTGGCATATAATATATTATCATCAAATAAAGAGGTACATTTTTGGGTTATTCGTCTCTGCTCAGCTACCTTTGTCGAAGTTGCACTTCCATATCCATCGAACACCACCGTCGAATGAGCTCCATAATGCTTAAGGGTGCAGAAAGGCGACCACCATCTTAAACAAAGAGACCATTTCTGGCACGTTGGATTGCTTAATTGGAGAACGAATTCAGCAGGAGACCCAGAGAACTCTTTGTTGGCTTCCGCATCACCCCACCTTTGAAAGGGAAAGTGCGTGGGAATATGTTCATAAGCAAAGACCGATTCCATCTCAGTGTTGTTATTCAGGACACATGTTATTCTGTTGAACAGTAGTGTTGGGTTGAATTATGTGCTTTGTCCCCTGATTTTCACTCTCTTACTCTTGGCACCAATGGTCTTCACCTTGTCCTTACGATGTACGTAGCTTGAATTATGTAGACTTCCTACCATGAATTCGTTTCGGATGCCGCTACTAGGCCGATTTGTACAGGTTAATCACAATTAACAAATAAGCCAGCGACGATGCCAGTTGACAAGGAGACCAGGCAATTAGTTTCGTATCAAGCAAATGGTGATGTGCCTGCAGCCATCCAACAAAGATACATCTTTCTTTATTGTCTCTTGACCTGGTACTTTGCTGTATGTCTTTATGCTGCTCTGGTGTACCAGTGTGTACTCCGGTGAACTGTTCCAGTTCATCACAGGTAGGAACACAGTGAGGAAGTGCATGAACCCACTTTAATAGCCAATGTACTGTCTGTGATTCCACGTCCACGAGTCATTTCAGCTGCCGCATCAGGAACTTTTCAATGGTCTGATCAGAAAAGTTTCCACCCCAGAATGAATCCACACGGCGGATGGTGAAGTATCCCATTTCTGCGAATTGTGTATATTCATTTCCTGGCATGGTTTGCTCTAGAGCTTCCATCTGTTGAAAAAACAACCTGGCATATTTGAACTAGGGAAGATGTCCTGCAGCATGGAAATGTTGTATCATTTCCCTCACACAGCTGAGATGGAGCTTCCAGTCCCCTGTCCTTTCAGCTGGAATGAAACATTGCAGAAGAGACACATAAATGTCGGATTTACTGCAACCAAAGTTTCCCTGTCCTACTGTGTCCTGCTGCCCGTTCAATGAGTTGTGAAATGATCTGACTTTAACTGTTTGACACACTCTTCTCAGGTACAGCAGTCACCTTCTTGTCCTGGTTGAGGAGTGCACCATACAGATTCGCCAAGTGGTCCTTATCTATGCTGTCTAAGATGCCAGGTTTACCCATCAACACGCCAATGAGGGCAGCTGAAGTAAGAATGTGAGCACGAAGAGAAGGGGAAAATGCATGACCAAATTGCATATGTATGACAGACCCTTTGGCGTACACTGTCTCCCATAGCTCTACAAGCATACTTCTTCCCATGACGTGAACTAAATGCTGCCGAGATATGACATGAGGAGGTGAAATCCACCAAAACGGACGATTACTTTTCCTAGGTCTTTAGAAGAAGCTACAATCTCTCCTGCCTTGATGTACGAGGGCTGGTTAAATGTTACTGCACATATTCTTAAGTTATATGTTTTTCACATTGTGACTGTCCAAAGTATAGTGCCGTGTAGATGGTACTCGGATTGGAGGGGTCTAAATTTATGAAGGGCAGAGTTTCAATTCTCGTACTGGTCACTCTGCATGACCACTTTCTTAAAAACCAATCCATGAAGGACAAAGCGCATGTTGCTCAGCTCAAGATGTCTATCTGTTCACGTGAGCCACACTTCCGGTGTTTATACGAAGCCTTTCCAACAATATTGGCGACAGAAATGACCTGGTCTACTAGCAGAAATGACCTGGTCTACTAGCAGAGATGACATGGCACGTGCTATTGAGGTGCATTTCCTGTTTGAAACCTTGTGACTTTTGCCTTTGCGACAGTAATTGGTACTAATGTGTCTCCATTTTCAGTTCCATCTAACGTTGAGTACGCTTCACGGTTTGCACACTGTCAGTCTGATGGAAGCAGCCATATGTGTGCATGTGTGTGTGGGTTGGTGGGTGGGTGTGTATACGTTATGTATAATAAATATTTAATTATTTAATGAAAGGTTTATTTGTACTGATATGTATTACAATAGTGCTTTTCTAGTATAGACATTTGATTGCATTCATAACGCACCTACTTTAATACAGTGAGTTAAATTCAAAATAATGGCCATTTTGGACGCCATTTTGGATTTCGGAAAGGGCTCAAGTGGTTTTACTGCCAATTGTGTGTTTTAAAATTTATTGATAAGTATTTGGTTGAGTTGCTTATGCTGAAAAACATATATTTAGACATTTAAATTTGGTATTTGGGTTATCTAGTTGCACAGTTATAAGAAATTCAGGAAATGGCAGCAATTTTGGGCGCCATTTTGGATTTCGGGAAGGGCTAAAGTGGTTTATAGCTACTTGTGTGTTTCAAAATTTATCAACAAGTATTTCATTGAGTTTCTTATGCTAAAAAACATATATTTAGACAATTAAATTTTGTATTTGGGTTATCTAGTTGCAAAGTTATAAGAAAATCAGGAAATGGCGGCCATTTTGGACGCCATCTTGGATTACGGAAAACGCTCAAGGAGGATATACGAGGACTTTTAGTATGTTATTCTAAACATATTCCTGGAGCTATCCTGAAAAAATCAGCTTGTTACCAAACATTTCCAGGTTTAAGCCTATTTTGACCTAATGCTCTTGGCCTATTGTCCTTAATTGTTTGACACGACACCTATGTCTATAGTCTCTATTTGAGTTTACCCACCCCCCTAATCTTTCTCTCTCTCTTATACCCCATTCACAGTGGTTTTGAAATTTGTAGCGGCGTTGTAGCGGAGCGGCGACACCGCCATAACACCGCTACAAATGCATTCACAGTAGAAAAGTTATCCCGCTGCAGCAGCGGGATAAATATCATGTACCCATTCACGCTGCAGCGGGTGATTTTTATTACCTCCGTAACAAACACGTGTATGCATGGCTCATGACCCGCGAGTGACCCCGATATGACCGGAAATACTTCAGCGCGGGGTTTTCGATTGCTTGAAATTGCGCGCGCTAGCTGTACTTTACACACTATCATATTACTTTTTAAAAAACTAGCATTTTTATTGCTTCCAGTCAGAATATTTTAATTTTTGAAGTGTGAAATATTTTTATTTGGATAATTATAATATCTACATAATAATAAAATCAATTTAAATCCACTGGTTACTTTATTTCTATTTCACTTTATGTTCCCCATTGCTGGAGAAAAGAGGTCAGTGATAGGTAAGTAAACAAATCACACGTGTTTGTCGCGGTGTTATAGCGGAGAGCCTTCACACTGAGTAAACACCGCGACAGCAGCGGGACTGTCCCGCTGCTGTAGCTAGGCGTGCCTAGCGATAGTTTGTGTCGGCGTTGTCGCTAGGCGGTGTTATCCCGCGATAGTTTATAACGGGTCCGAGCCTTCACACTGAAGACAACACCGCGACAGCAGCGGGACAGTCCCGCTGCTGTCGCGGTGTTGTCTTCAGTGTGAAGGCTCGGACCCGTTATAAACTATCGCGGGATAACACCGCCTAGCGATAACGCCGACACAAACTATCGCTAGGCACGCCTAGCTACAGCAGCGGGACAGTCCCGCTGCTGTCGCGGTGTTTACTCAGTGTGAAGGCTCTCCGCTATAACACCGCGACAAACACGTGTGATTTGTTTACTTACCTATCACTGACCTCTTTTCTCCAGCAATGGGGAACATAAAGTGAAATAGAAATAAAGTAACCAGTGGATTTAAATTGATTTTATTATTATGTAGATATTATAATTATCCAAATAAAAATATTTCACACTTCAAAAATTAAAATATTCTGACTGGAAGCAATAAAAATGCTAGTTTTTTAAAAAGTAATATGATCGAGGATACAAAAAGCAACTTGACATGCTAGCGCGCGCAATTTCAAGCAATCGAAAACCCCGCGCTGAAGTATTTCCGGTCATATCGGGGTCACTCGCGGGTCATGAGCCATGCATACACGTGTTTGTTACGGAGGTAATAAAAATCACCCGCTGCAGCGTGAATGGGTACATGATATTTATCCCGCTGCTGCAGCGGGATAACTTTTCTACTGTGAATGCATTTGTAGCGGTGTTATGGCGGTGTCGCCGCTCCGCTACAACGCCGCTACAAATTTCAAAACCACTGTGAATGGGGTATTAGTATGTCTTTTTCTGCTTGCCTTCTCTTTCTCTTTCACTTCCTGAGCTCTTCATATCCTGTTTAGAAACAGGAATAATACAAAAATGGTTGTATACATCAAAAGACTTTCGTTACCCAATTATGTGTGTTTTGTGTGTAAATCTACACCATTGTCGTGCGAAGGGCTGTACATACTTACCTCGTGTTGACTGTGGGATAGCTGCATTCAATAAGTACATGAGGACAATCAAAAGCTTCCTATATTCCATGATTCCAGAGGAACTCCTGTATATGGAAAAAACATGATCAACTCGAGCGCATATTACATTGGAAGCCTAATATTCGTTCAGCTTCTTTTTGACATTTATTTCGCAAATCGCAATGACGACGATGATGTCATATACGTACACGCTGTTGTTCAACAAGAGGCTTTCTAGAAAAGTAGGGTCTGTTCACAATATTCCAAGCTTAAGCCGGTCCCATTCTCTGACCACAGAACGGCGCGGGGAGGGAGGGGGGGGGGGGGCGGCAATGTGCTGACAGCCCAATAATAATTTAATAATTAAGCTTTCAGGTGACCTTTGACCTTTGGCCTCCATATCTGACACGATACTTAATGGGTCCATACCCCGTATAGACATTGCAATATAATTATAACAAGGCATTTAAAAAAAAAGAAATGAAAATCCCAAAAATAACCAATGCACGCGATACTATCTTTGGTCACAATAAAAGCAAAGGCTACACTGAAAGAAAAAAAAAAGAGTAATCATATTGATAATCTACAACTCTACGTTTACGTGCATGTACCATTCATCGTGCGAGAATGAATCCTTCCACCGGCACTCCTTCCCGAAGATTTGCTTAGTCTATTTATAATGTTCATACATTAATGTCTACACACCGTAAAACATTGAGGTAAGCCGAGATCGACTTGTTACAGTCATGCAAAGCAATCCAATTATGCGACAGACAAGACTGATCATGGTAATGTATTATAGTCAGTTCAGCAGAATAATAATATTATAGCATTACAATGGCGAAAATTCTATAATCAAACACATCCAGAAAGTTATGCTATTACATTATTAACCATCGAGATATACAGCAGCAATCGCATCATATCATACTACCGTGTACTTACTTTACTTTACTTTACTTTAATCCAACCATGCTATATGACTACGCCTGATCATATATCGTAGATGTCTTCTTCAGAGTTCAGTGATTATAAATTATCAAAGGGAGTTGAGGGAGTTGCAACTCCCTGATTATCCTGTGAGAATCGTACATGTAACACGAGAACGAACTTACCCGAAGGTCCGGAGGTGAACCATTTGAAAGCCTTCCTTCTAAATATGTTATAGTAGCCTACTGGAATTACAGTACTTCACTCGGGAAAGGAAGTTCAAGCAGTCATTCAAGTTCACAGTAGCACAATACTAAAACCATGCAGCTACATGTATTATCTCTATGCTTAAACCTGGCGGGTATACGAAAAAAATTCCAAGGCATCTGTACGTACACTCAGTGCGGAGCTGGGACCATAGGGTGAAACGTGGACAATTTAGAGCGCGAGGAGATTGGGGAATCCCCTACACATGACTTCTCCCCCCCCCCCCCCCCCCTAGTAGACTGTTCAGCTCAGCCAAGCCTTAGTCTGCAGATACAGACTCTGGTTTGACATTAGAACAGAATTCCACAGGGTCTTGAGCCGAGCCTAACTCTGAACATTTCTGGCTGTGTGAAATCATGGATCGATATCCAACGAACTTACCCGAAGGTCCGGAGGTGTACCTCTTGAAAACCTTCCTTGTAAATAATTATGTTTATAGTAGCTCCTGGAGTTACAGTACTTCACTCGGGGAAGGAAGTTCAAGCAGTCATTCACATTAGGGTCTTTTAGATTCGCACGAAAACAATGAGGATTGCTACGATCGACGTCCTCTTAATGCACAGCCTTGAATGGACGTCACACGTATCAGTCCACGCAAATCAAAAAGTCCCTAATAGCACAATACTGAAACCACGCAGCTATTGTTTCTATGCTTAAAGGTAATACAAAGTTTTGGGAAATTCTGAAAATTGGGTGGATAGTGAATCTTTACAATTTTGATATATTTAGATGCCCCTGTGGATGTATTATAAGCACTAGAAAATTTAGCCCCTAAAACACTTCTAATTTCGAGAAAAATTGAATATAAAAATTTACCGGTGCTCCCGGTAAATTTTGATAAATTTCAAATAGCGCCTACGGCTGTTCAATGGTAGCTACGACCATGAAAATCTCACAATATGTAGTTGTGATATACGGTAGAATTTTCTAACGGGATTAGATAATCGGTCGAATTTAGTCAATAAACATTGTTTTATAGCTTAATTAATATCTTGACCTTGAGAGGGAGCTATACAACATAAAGAGTTTATTATTTACAATTTCATAACGTAAGACTCGATTTCAACCGCAACAACCATCACTGAATATTGTAGGATCGCATAGGCTTCCCATATGTACATTTAATTGAACCAAATTCATGACCCCATACCAACACTTTATAATACCTTTAAACATGGCGGGTATACGAACAAAATTCCAAGGCATCTGTACGTACACTCAGTGCGGAGCTGGGACCATAAGGTGAAACGTGGACAATTTAGAGCGCGAGGAGATTGGGGAATCCCCTACCCATGACTCAGTTAAGCCTTAGTCTGCAGATACAGACTCTAGTTTGACACTAGAACACAATTCCACATAGTCTTGAAGCCGAGCCTATACTCTAAACCTTTCTGGCTGTGTGAAATCATGGATATCCATGGTGAAATATAGCAGAGCCTATAGCTATAAGGCTAGACCGTCCAGTCTGCTTTTCTCACAGATCAGACACAGTAATACGACTGACAAGGGTCTGTGTTTGTGTCAAGTATTATTCAGCTTTTATGGGTGAGTTGGGTTGGCCTACTGGTAAACTTGGAATCTATGTACTTTGATCATTCCCATTCCCAGTGATAAAGCATCATAGCAGGCAAAGCAACAAGGTATGCTATTTTCTCCGCAAATTATATATTTTTAATCGTTGTAACTGAAATATTTGTGGCGGCTTATGTTAGTGTGTGACGTTCCATTTTATTCAATCACTGTGTGCTCGCTGCAGTACTTTACAATATTTATTATTCAACAGGATTGATGTTGTTATGATTTCAGAATTTTCAAGTCCTTCTAAAAGCAATTATCCTTATTTCTTACACAACATCACAAAATAATTTGTAATAATTACACGCATACATGTTGTTTAACTTGTCCCCCTATAATGCCAGTGCCCCTTCAATGACTGGATCCTTTCTACTCCTTCGTGAAAGGCAATGCTGAATAAAGAGTACCTAGCAGACTGTAATTAACTTGCCATTGTTATGACGTGGCCTTTCAACAGGTGGTACCTTCTTTTTTCAGGTTTTCTCCCATTTCCGTCTGTATATCTCTCTCTCTCGTCTCTCACTCTCTCCCACTCCGTTCCCTCTCTTTCTATTTCATTCTTTCTCTATCTCTCTCTCTCTCTCTCTTTCTCTTTCTTTTTCTTTTTCACTCTCTCTCTCTCTCTCTCTCTCTCTCTCTCTCTGTTTCGATATTCTGTCGCCATTTGAAAAGGAGGAACATGCCCCCATGCCCACGTAGTATCCGGTCTATATAACATTACAAGAATTGGTTTGTTTGAGAAAAGGATCAATTTTCGATTTTATTATGTTGGTACTAAAACTGCCAATAAAGCTTTTGGTTTGACAAACCGGTAGTCATAAAAAAATCCATTATACAAAATAAAAACCCTTCTGAATGGTTACTTTTTTTAAACAAAATTAGGTTTAGCAAATTTCAATAAGCTTCATGATTACAGATGAATTCAGATTTAATCACCTATGTAGCTGCATCATCATGCGATGGTGCTAAAATATTAACCCCATTCATGCAACAGTTCGAAATTCTTTGAAATTGTGCTGCGAGATGACGTAAAATTACAAAGAAGCATTAAATTACTAAAAAAATGTATAATCATATAATACAACTCCAATTACACATGTGCATTATAATGGTAACTATATACAGAATCCCGTCACAGACGCTAATATCATATAGCACATGTGACATTTCCAAATGTGAAACGCATAATTATGACTTAATTACAAATACCAAGTATGATGGGGAGCCCCATGTCTGCATGAGCACCGAACAATTAGACTTGAAATCGAAGAAAAAAATTCTTCTATATTCCCCTATAGTGCATACTCCCATGCATATAAGAGTGCCAATACAATTGAGAAAATTCAAGCAAAATCAATGTTATTTTCACAAGAAAAGGCGGCTGTGTGCCTGTGTCATTGTATGCGCACTCATTCATTTTACATTGAGGTTCGAGATTTTTTGACGTGAAAGATAGCATGTCGATGTTTGTGAATAAACTTACTAAAATAAGACTTTTCTACATAGTTTTTGCACGAATAGATAAAAACAAAAGGATGACAAATTTGTGTTCCCTGCCTATGTTATGCTTTATCACAATAGCGCAGACATGGGCACCCTAACCCAGGGGCGGATCTAGCTTTTTGCCAGGGGGGGGGGGGGGGGGGTGGTGACCCAATGACGAGCCGCGAGGCGATTTTTTTTGTGTGTGTGCTATTTTGAACCACCATAAGTGATGTTTTCCTGGCATCTACAAACATGGGAAGCATCGTCCACGAGTCGTATAGCGACGAGACTATTTACTTTTTGCTATTTTGAACCCCCATGTTTTTCTGGCATCTACTAACATCTACTAATACTGTGTGGGTCTGGACACATGATGGCTTTTTTCTATGCACATCACATTTTCACTTGGCAGCCAAGGGGGGGGGGGGGAGGGTTAAACCCCCTACCCCCCCCCCCCCCCCACGTAGATCCGCCCATGTAACCGTATACAGTGCGACCCAGAAAAAACGAAACCGAGAAATATCGCTGTTTTATCATAACTTAATCACAATTATAATTAATAAATGACACATATTTGTAAAGCTAAGATCCTCCTCTTTCATTTGATACAACTCATATGATGCATATTTCACGCAATAATGATTAAAAGCAATTTGAAGGAAGGAAACCAAAAAGTCATTTGGCGGGCGGTATCTGAATTTCGAAGAAAAATGCACATTTCTAGAAAGTTGAGTTTTTGCCCTTTAATATGACCCTTTAATATGACACCTCATCGCTCAGGAAAAATGAGCTAAGAATAACAAAATTCTGTTAGTTTAAAGAAGTGCTTGCATCCCATAATTTATTAAACGAATTCGTTTTCACTGGCTGCCTGCCGTATCAACAAACGGAATTTACAAAATACATAACTCCGTTTCGTTGACTGTCTTGCATGGCTAATAATAGTTAACGAAACGGAGTAAAGTCTTTTGTCCAAATATGTGTCATTTATTAATTTTAAATGTGACTAAGTTATGATAAAACACCGATAATTCTCGGTTTCGTTTTTTCTGGGTCGCACTGTATAATACAAGATAAACTAGAACGATCTACATATCTTTACATATGTAGAAATTACACTCACGCTTGTGCAAAAATAGCCATGTATGTTGCAAACTAAAGTCTTTTTCAATACAGGGTTCTATGGAAATGAGGTTTTTACTAAATGTGATATCACATGCAAGAATACGTAAATTGTCTACAAAAGCTACAAGACATAATCTATGATAAATAACGAAAAGAAGGACATGTACAACTCATGAATAATCTCTATGTTATATCACACCTATAGTTACATGCAAATAACACTACTTACCAACTCTCTCCATATACCCTTATTCCCAAGATATGCATTATACTCCATGCCCCATTGTAATAGCTGCAGACTGAGATTTGTATTATATCAATGACGTAGACAGTGTTCATTTTACACAAAATCAGTTCAAAAATACCTTCTATAGTTCTATATGCATGGCAACACGAAAATGACAGCATTGTCAATTTTTCTATATCAATTGTGACCTCAGCTTATTTCAAAATCGCAACATTCCTACATGACGTTTTTATTATTTCACTCACCGTAATTCTCTTATTCGTTTTTTCAGAATTGTATAGAAAATGATTTGCCTTTGTGTATATAGATAAGAAATAATAATTATTAAGCTTTTTTCATTCTTCATATATCATAGTATAAATTCCAAAAGATTGCTCTTCAAATGCTCTCATATTCAAGATATGACGAGAGGGATTGCAAGCAACAATACTCTAAAGCGTGATCATAGCTACAGTAAAGCCCCTTTCACACCGGGCCATACGTAGAGTTGCGTTGCGTACCGACTACGCCGAGCGTACGCTGCACTACGCTGTCCTACATAACCGTACGCTGAGAGACGATGAGGGGTACGCGAGATGGACGCAAAAAACAAACATGTTTATTTTTATCGCGTATTTTCGGAGTAGACACTAGGCGCAGAAAAAAACGAGTTTTGTACGCAAGTCTACGCCATACTGTGCTACTGTACGCCATGCCTACGCAATATTACGCTACCCTACGCCAGTCCGACGAAGTAGTAAAAGCGTATAAAGGTGTCCAAGATTCTACCTGCGCCAGCCAACGCATTAACTTCGGAGGGAATACGCCGAAGCAACATTTGTTTCATGAATACGCAGCCTAATTAAGGCTAGTCGGTACGCCACACTACGCAACTCTACCCAGATCCGGTGTGAAACGTGAAGCATTGAGGCGGCGTGCCCTTTTTTCAATGACTTCAATCTGATCAAACACGAAATAGAAGAATATGGATGTAATAAATAGTGACGTAATTAAAACATGATATAGGCTCTGTACTCGATAGTAATGATTGTCTAGTGTACTACTCCAAAATGAAAAGAGCTGCGTACCTCCGTATCATAACGAGTAGGCTTAGCACTTTGGACGGTTTTCATCTACATATTCAGATATTTAGTTCTATGCCATCCCACGTCAAACTGATGCTCACTTGGCACAAATTCGGGAACGAATTCATGGACATTGTGCGCTCATGAATGCATACAGTGCAAAAAAGTTATTGTCCCCTAAAATCAGGAATCTACTCCATGCTCAAACACGAATATAAGAGAGTTGACAAAAGATGTGCTCCGTTGCTCATTGTAATAGATATTAACACACATTTGCTGTCAAATATGATCAAAATATGTATACATTCACATTTATTGTGATGTCACTGGGGTGATACAGGCGGAGGGGGAGTATGCATTTTCATCCACCCCCACCCCATCCAAAAAGAAGGTTTTAATTGGAAGAACTATACTAACTAACCAGCTGCAGTTAGACACAGTTCTTCAGAGTTAGTTATTCAGAGTTATCTCTCACATGACTTTGTACAACCATTCTATCCTAGGTAGAAGGAATCAAGTCATGATCATTAGATCAATGTTTTCGTTAGAGTAATGCCTCGGTCACAAATGCCAATACGAACTGCTACGAACGCCGTACGAACGATTTTCAGACAATGGCAATTCGGGAAGACAATGGAAAAACAGGGAGATTCGTACGAAATTATCGTTCGTACGAACCTTGGATTATGTGTTCTTCATTGCTGAAGACACAGTGGCCCGAATTCACAAAGGAGGTTTGTCGACAAACCTAGGTTTATGTGCGTCATATGACGCGTTTCGACACGTTTTTACAAACTAAGGTTCTTCCAAGTGGAGAGAATCTTAGCTAAATGCATGATATTCGCTAAAAACAGAAGTAACAGATCAGTTGAAGAATAACAAATAATCTAAAGTAAAGAATCTGTTTGATTCGGCTTAAAATCAATCTTTCTCTTTCTTTTACTCATGTTGTGAATAGTGCTTTTATGTGATTTGATCTCTCGCTCTAGTGTTAATTGAGTATTGGATTTTCAAGTCATTTCAAGATTCTCATATTAAATATTTTTGAGAAGTACATGCAAAAACATTAAGCTTCATGGTCTGTACCATAGGTGCACGTTGCGCCCCCATCCCCTTTTTTTTTTCCTTCCCTATTTCACTGGTGCCCCCTCATCCGCTAGACCCATGCTACAACACTGTAAATATCTTAACGAGCTCTCATTGTGATTATCAGTTATTAGCTGTCTCTCCCTCTATCACCGTGTCCCCCCCTCCCAACCATCTTTCCTTCTATATATATCTTCCTTTCTCTCTCATCTTCTCTCTCTTTCTATTTCTCCATCAGTTCCTTTCTTTCCCCACTTGCCCCCCCCCCTCTCTCTCTCTCTCTCTCTAACTCATCCCCTCTATCTTCTACTCATCATTCTGTCATCGCTTTCTTTCACACTATCCCTGTCAATACCCCTATCCCCTCTAACAAAAAATATGGTAACAAACCCACAAATTGAAAATTCTTTCCATCTAATGTTCCTTCCAAGTTTCTCTGTGTTTTTGTTTGTTTCACGTAACCATAATCCCAAAATGCATCAGAGTATTTGTTTTCCATTCCTCGAACACACAAACATATTGGCACATTTTCGTGTGAAAACCTTCAACCCAAAACTATGCTATCTGGATTCCAAATATTGTGAGCAAGCGAGCAAAACATTTTATTCAGTCATCTCGTTGCCAGGAATCATTCTGAATGATCAATTCTGCGAAAAGTAAAGCGAACGAGTGGAAAAAGACAGTTTGTTATAACGATAGAGAATACAATAAATAAGGTTATATTAGGGCGCCATGTTATCTGAATCATGACGAATTCGGGCAGTGAGAAAAATTGAAAGAGAGAAATAAAAATAGACATATAGAAGAAGATATTGATCACATTTCTATTCGTGTTGTAGTCCTTAATCTATCTGAAAACTATCATATACCACCTATAGGTGGATTTTTACTTTGTATTCTTATTGTTCTTCTTCCAGGCAGATAAAACAAACATACTCCATCCCACACGTATCACCTGTTTCTCCTTGTATTGCATACATACCTATTTTTCATCCACTTCCTTCTATGACACCAACCTTGTTCACAGCAAAATAACCTACACAATGTACAGCTTCTGCGATTTTAACCTTCGTAATGTACAGTCAGAAAGAAAGTTGATCATCTATAGATGCTCATTTTATAATTGATATTGTTTAAAGAACAACAATTCATCCAACCTCGTGTAATATTTGTATTAGGTGCTAATCAGGATATGGTCTAGTTCTATGCCATCCCACGTCAAACTGATGCTCACTTGGCACAAATTTAGCAAACACATTCATGGACATTTATCACTCATGAATGCATACAGTGCATGAATATGGCAAGTAGAGAAAAACATTTATTGTCCCCCAAACCAGGAACCTACTCCATGCTCAAACACAGAATATAGGAGAGTTGACAAAAGATGTGCTCTGTTGCTCTTTGTGAATAGATTAACATACATTTCTAGGTGGCGTTTAGTTCTATGCCATCCCACGTCATACTGATGCTAACTTGGCACAGATTTGGCACAGATCATGAATGCATACAGTGTATGGATATGGCAAGTAAAACAAAACTTTATTGTCGCCCAAACCAGGAACCTACTCCAAGTTCAAACACAGAATATAGGAGAGTTGACAAAAGATGTGCTCTGTTGCTCTTTGTAAATAGATCGAAGCTGTCTAACATCAAATGTATACATTCACATTTATTGTGATGTCACTGGGGTGGCCCCCACCCCCATCCAAAATAAAAGGTTTTTCTTGTATGAAGTATACTAGGTTAATAACCAGCTGCTGTTAGACAAAGTTTTTTAGAGTTAGTTATTTAGAGTTATCTCTCGGTCACATGACTTCGTACCACCATTCTATCCTAGGTAGAAGGAATAAAGTAATGATCATTAGAACAATGTTTTCGTTAGAGTAAGAAAGATCATGAAATTCTACAAACTCTGGATTACGTGTTCTTCCTTGCTGAAGACACAGTGAGTGGAGAGAATCTTAGCTAAATGCATGACCTTTGCTTTAAAAAAAAGTAGCAGATCAGTTGAAAAATATCAAATAATATAAAATAAATAATCTGTTTGATTTGGCTTAAAATCAATCTTTCTCTTTCTGTCACTCTTGCAAGTGCATTTGAGTTAGCCAACCAGAAGGTTAGAGCGCCATCTGAGGCGACATACTTTGAGTTTCAAAGACAAACATGGAAGATCCGATTTTTGAGACAAATAGATGAATATCTGCAACATCTTGATAGCTGTAGACAACTTATTGACTAAAAGAAGGCAAGAAGGTCAGCACTTAAACTATATCTTTTTTCAAAGAAGATATCGATTACAAAATTTAAGATAAGTAGAGATTGTAGAACCACCCCGGTTGATATTATGACTGCTGAAATGACAGCAATCATCCTAGCCTTAGAATGGATAGAGGACTATATTCCAGTATCTGTAGTAGTATTATCAGATTTGGTGTCAGCCTTGCAGTTCTGGGGAAAGGTGAACAATAATTTGTGAGCGTTATCATTGTTCTATAAATGCGAGTGTGGAAGAATTAATATCCGAGTAAAAAATCCCCTGAAAAGCATGGCTTTTCAAATGCCTTCACATTCTAAATATTACAAGTAAAAGATTAAAAATGAGGCTCGATTTTTATGCCGCATGTTTGTGTAGTCCCATATACATCTTTCTGCGTACAGTGCTTCTTACTTTATCAAGACTAGGCCAATTTTCAGTACACACCAATACTTTATGATACATGATCAACCTTTTCTGATCGATTCCACACCGTTTCTGTCACGATGCAATCGCTTTAACAGAACTCAACTTTATCTTTTTAACATGGAGGGTACACAACATAATTCCAAGGCATATGTACGTGCACTCAGGAATGCTATTTTCTCCGCAAATAATTTTGTAATCGCTTGAACTGAAATATATGGGGCGGTACATATACGTGTTAAAGTGTGGCCTTTAACACTCATGATCACGATATCAACGTGATTCCCAATAGCCACTGGGTGCCGAGATTAGGTGGAACCTTCTTATTTTGTTGTCCCCCCCCCCCCCTTCTCTCTCTCTCTCTCTCTCTCTCTCTCGTTTCTCACTCTCTCTCTCTCCCAATCCGTCCACTCTCTTTCTATTTCATTATATCTCTATCTCTCTCTCTCTCTTTTTTTTTTTTTCTCTCTCTCTCTCTCTCTTTTATCGCCATTTGAATAGGGGGCATGTGCCCCCCACGCCAACGTAGTATCCGGCGTACATAACATTCAAATATAAGTTTGTTTGGAGACATTGATACATTTTCTGTTTTATTAAAAAATTTAACAAGCTGTTGGTACGGAAACTGCCAATAAAGCTTCGTATTTGACAAACCGTTAGTCATAATAATCTATTATAAGAAATGGTTGTGAATGGTTACTTTAAAATTTCAATAAGCTTCATGATTACAGATGAATTCAGATTTAATCACATGCGTAGCTGCGTCATCATGCGATGGTGCTAAAATATTAACCACGTTCATGCAACAGTTCGAAATTGCTTTGAAATTGTGCTGCGAGATGACTTAAAATTACATAGACAGCATTTAATAACTAAAAATGTATAATCATATAATTCAACTCCAATTACACATGTGCATTATAATGGTAACTATATACATTTTGGACCATTTATAAATTGATTGTTAAACGAAATATAACTGGGATAGACAAGAGAAAAGTTGCTTCTAAACAAAATCTCCATAGAGAAATTATAAAAAGAATGGAAAGTAAATCAAACTTAAAGATGACCAGAAAGCTTTTACCAAAAAAACTGTTGGGTGTTATTTAAGAAAAGAAAAGAAAAAAAGAAAAAAATCAGTATCAGTATAATTTGTATGTTAATTATGATTCAATTGCTTTGCAAAGCAAAACTTAATTTAAATTCTTTGTTATGACAATAATAATGTTTTGCGATTATGTAAATTTGACTTGTAGTATTTTATCTTTGAATGTAACCATGTATATATAATCAATAAATCCTCTGATGAGGCAAAGAAAAAAAAAATGGTAACTATATACAAAATTACGTCACAGAAGCTAATATCATATAACATATGTGACATTTCCAAATGTGAAACGTATATGACTTAATTACAAAAACCAAGTATGATGGGGAGCCCTATGTCTGCATGAGCACCGAACATTAGAATTGAAATCGAAAAGAATTTTCTTTTATATTCCCCTATAGTGCATACTCCCATGCATATTAATCCTCTTCTAGTAAGGGTGCCAATAAAATTGAGAAAATTCAAGCAAAATCAATGTTATTTTTACAAGAAAAGGCGACTGTGTCATTGTATGCGCACTCATTCATTTTGCATTGAGGTTTGGGATTTTTTTGACGTGAAAGATATTATGTCGATGCTTGTGAATAAAATTACTAAAATAAAACTTTTCTCTAAAGTTTTACTCGTTTTTGCAAGAATAGATAAAAAAACAAAAGGATGTCAAATTTACGTTGCTTGTCTATTTTATGTTATATCCCTCATGTATAGTTTTTTGCATTGGGATCGTACGGAGCACGAGAAAGTGTTAATTTCACTATTGATTTTGAGAGAGTGAGAACATTTACTATTTGGAGTAGTATAGTAAATTCCGGAATCCACTTTTTCCACCGATCACCGATATTTCTGGGATCGATATCTAACTTTGTAATTTTGGGAGAGCAACGAGCGCGCAAGCTAAGTCCCCAGCATTAAGTTTTTTCAGTGCAGCCGGTATGGTGTGCAAAGCCATCGGCAGAGTTCTGGCGCGGCGTGCGCGTAGGATAGCGCATTGAGAAAAGCAGCTGGAAAAAAAAATTGTTCGACAAATTGGCTGCCGACTATCCCCGTTTTCACCTGTTAAATGTGGAGGAATTGTTAAAATCTAATGAAAGAATTGACAGCAGAACCACAAAGAAACAGATCAGGTACGGACTTAATGTTTCAGGATTTTTGTAAGGAAATACAAGCCGATTTTGATGATGATCTTGTTGATAACGAACCGGGATAACGAAGCCCTAGACCTCCTTCTCTCGCAGTTCTAACTTATTATGCTGGAGCTCAGAATCAAAACGGTGAATGCTACAGCAAGAAAACAATGCAGGCTTTGTAATAGTTTCTTTGTAAAAGTGAGCTGCTCATGAGGGATATAAAACAGATACACAATGGCTTTCTTGGCTCTAGCAAACTATGAGCATTCTTTTCCTCGAGGCAAATTTATATCAAATTTACTATACCCTTGGCAAGCCTCGGGTATAGTAAATTTGATATAAATTTGCTCTCGGGAAAGTTACTATTTATACTTCTTCATTAGCTCATAGTTTTTGCTAGACCCTTGAAAGGTATTGTATATTTGTATACTATATTAAAAACAGCGCAGACATGGGCACTCAGGGGCGGATCTAGCTTTTTGCCAAGGGGGTGGTTTGACCGAGTGGCGGATCCAGGATTTTCCAAAAATCGCGCCGTTTTACTGTTTTACTTTTTTTTGGTTCTTTTTTGTTCTTTTTTTGTTCTTTATTTTCTTCTTCTTTTTTCCCCTTCTTTTCCCCCTTTTTTCTTTTGTTTTCACTTGGCCGCCCAAGGGGGGGGGGGGAGTTAAACCGCCGACCCCCTCCCCCCGCTCCTGGCACTCTAACCATATATATAATACATAAACTAGAATGATCATCATATATTTCAATATCTAGAGCAAAAAAAATATGACGCCTGGCTGGAATACTCCCAAGGGAGTGAAGAATGTGCATACATTGTGTGCGGGTAAGCCTGAATCCATTGACCCGGGTAATTATATGATTGCAGGGCTCTCAGGGAGAACAGTATAAATACTGATGAGGCCAGGCGCGGATCCAGGTTTTTTCGGGGAGGTGGGGGGTGGGGGGGGGGGGGGGCAAATTTGAAATTATGCGAGCCAAATATTGGTACGTAATGGTGACACCGGCAATGGCAAAAACGTTTGGGGGGGGGGGGGGTAGACGAAAAAATCCCCATCACCCCACTCTTATATGCAGGTCCCGCTGAACATTTCTCGGCGGGGGTCAAGGGGTGGAGCCCCCATAAGCTTAGGGGGTATAGGCATTGAATTACTGTCAGATGAGCATATTTTGATACCTTATTTGTGACACTGGCAGGACACAAATTGGTGTGGGGTCCAGGGGGCGGAGCCCCCAGAAGCTCAGGGGTTTTATACATTAAATTACTGTCAGATGAGCAGATTTTGATACCTTATTTGTGACTCTGGCAGGACACAAATTGGTGTGGGGTCCAGGGGGCGGAGCCCCCAGAAGCTCAGGGCTTTTATACATTAAATTACTGTCAGATGAGCATATTTTGATACCTTATTTGTGACTCTGGCAGGACACAAATTGGTGTGGGGTCCAGGGGGCGGAGCCCCCAGGAGCTCAGGGTTTTTATACATTATATTACTGTCAGATGAGCATATTTTGATACCTTATTTGTGACTCTGGCAGGACACAAATTGACGTGGGGTCCAGGGTGCGAAGCCCCCGGAAGCTCAGGGGTTTGGGGCAATAAATTACGGTCAGATGAGCAATTAAAAAAAAAAAAAATTGGCCCTGGAAATTAGAAAATTACGTCGTCAGATATTTCGTTCAGTGGCTTAGCAGGGGGGAAGGAACATTTTTTGTTGCTGCTTTCTTTAGCATGGGCCACTTTTTATGCCGTAGAGCGGTGGTGGTGATGATGATAATGATAATGATGATATGCGAGATGGCCATCTCGTGCAAGATTTCCTTACGTAGGCCTACCCTATCTCCCTCAAAATCTTTATGGCTGATAAAGATATTTTGATTTTCATTATTTTTATTTTTATTTAAAGGGTGAGAAAAGAGTTTTAAAACGTCGAAACAATTTTGAAAAAACAACTAAATGATAAGTTAAAGCCCCTCTAAAGTGTTGGGAGTCCTACACATTAATGGAAGAAAAAAAAGTATGCACCAAAGCAAGCCATTTATGCATCAATTCAAAAAAAAAAATCACATCTGAAGGGGCACATCCCCCCTCAGACACCCCCTCCCCTTGCGTTCTTGTTCTTGTTAATTGAACTTACGACTGTTTTATTTTTAATTTGGCAAAAATTATGCACCAAATCGAGCAATTTATGCATCAATTGAAAAAAAAAACTTAAACTCTGAGGGGGGTACATCCCTCTCAGACACCCCCTTCCTTCATTGCACGTCCATTCACCTCCCCCCCCCCCCCCCCCAACAAAATAACCTGGCGCTTAAGTGTAACCTGCTGCTAAAGGGTAACCTGCTGCTAAAATATAACCTGCTGCTAAAGTGTAATCTGCTGCTAAAGTGTAACTTGCTGCTAAAGTGTAACTTGCTGCTAAAATGTGACCTGCTGCTAAAGTGTAACCTGCTGCTAAAGTGTAACCTGCTGCTAAAGTGTAACTTGCTGCTATAGTGTAACCTGCTGCTATAGTGTAACCTGCTGCTAAAGTGTAACCTGCTGCTAAAGTGTAACCTGCTGCTAAAGTGTAACCTGCTGCTAAAGTGTAACCTGCTGTTTAAGTGTAACCTGCTGCTATAAAGTGTAACCTGATGTTAAAGTGTAACCTGCTGCCATGGGCGGTGCCACAGGGGGGCGGGGGGGGGGGGACAGGGGAGCACCTGTACATTTTTTATTATTCATTTTCTCTAAAGCAGAAGTGTTTTAGGGGCAATTTTTTTGTTGCTTATAATACATCCACATTCATTGTGAGTGTCTCCGTCAATGTCGTCTCAATAACATTCCGTACATGTTTCTTCCCTTTGGTCTCATCATGGTCGCCGGCAAAAAGCCGGGACAGAATCAAGATAGTGATTTTACACATGTTAATCAACATGCGAAGAAGATAATTACTCGCCTAAATTATGGAAAATAGATGTGCAGTTCCGGCTTATAATCGTAAATTGTTGTTCCGTGTACTGTTCATGTATTTCTTTTTGAAAAACATGTTGATATTACCAGATAGAGGTTATTTTTGGATTGTTTGGTTGTGATTTAAAATCCCGTTTCCCCCTATTTCCTCATAATATTCCAGAGTTACAACGCACAGGGCTGATACTTGATCATGGCCTTCTAATTGTTTTATAAGGTCATAGGTGTGTGCGAAAGTTTGCGAATCAGTAATAATACATTTCATATCACCAAAATCGTCTGATTTTCAACTTTGCTGCTCCCCATTGAGGATGTTTTTATTTAAGACACACTCTTACAGAGCACACCATCCAAACAAAACCCAAGAGAGGGAAACTGCTCCTTTGTCAATGACCGAAAATGCTTACGCAGTCGTTATTGTTAAAACAGCTGAATGTTCTCATTAAGATGCACGTAATCAGAAGGCGGCGACTATGATTGGATCAAAGAAAGAATCACGTTGAATGTCCATCCGTATTAAGTCCATGGTTTCACAGACGGACAATCGGTCTAATAAGTAATGACTCTGGTCTCAAACTGCACTTACAAGCAGTTGCAATCCTTACCTGATATAGGCAGCATTAACAGATATATTCCGCTGTTCACTCAGTGTTTCTGCAAGAAATTTACTGTAAAAGTCTGACGGAAACTTGGATTGTGATACCGTGGTGACATACGTAACCACGTCACATGGTCGGGGCATGGGCAAGCAGCAGTGGCTTTTGGAGAAAGAATGAGCTGTGAATAGAATATGGTTTGTTTCAGGTCATTACGTCATCAATGCTCATTAGATGATCTTCATTTTTTGTTCTGTCCTCTGCACCACGACAGTGGATTGATCCTCTCACGACATCTTCGTCATTCTTCTTCATTGGGTGCCTTTGATCTCAAAAGTGTTCTTTAAACAAATCTTTGTTTTTGTCTTCTTTGGAATGCTCTCAAAATTCTTCTTAGATCATTGATTGTTATGCCTATAATAACACTAATGATATGCTAATTAGTTTGAACACTTCAAAGTACTGTGAGACCTTACATGTAAAAGGGCTTTACAAAATAATGATTGTATTATAAATGAATTGTATTTATATAAATGGATATACTTTAATAATATTTTCTTTTTTCTTAATCTCCTCTTGGTTTGGGTCTGGGTTTTTTTCCGCATAAAAACATATAATTACATACATAATTTGTATGAACATAAACAATTATGATAGTTACTTGAACAATAGCATGGATTTATCGCTCTATTCAGAGATTCAGAGCCATTGAATGGGTGAGGGGTGGTCATTTCATCCCATCATAATATTTCCCGGGGAATTTACTTCCGGGGTTTTATTTTTTTTAAATGCCGCCATCACATCCCAAGCATAGGCATGCAGAATTCGGTTTATAAAAGAATGGTCCATTTACTATAATTTCAAAATAACGTTTGTATAGTATAAGGGTATTCAAGTAAAGCTTCGTGGCTGAATCGCAAATTTATTGGAACTTGTAAGATATCCGTTACTATATTTTCTGCAATTTTCAGCACTTGTATATTACCTCTTTGATAGATCGTTATTAATTACATGGCAATAAAGCATGTTGAGCAACCTGTTCATATGATGATACCCTTTAAAAAAAAATCACCATTACAACTCGATGGAAGGAGGGAAGTTGAACACGCCGGTATGTACTTACCCATTACGTTATTCATGCACACTATCTCTAGGGGATTGCATTCTCTATCAGGACCTGGGTAATATTCAAATAGATTAATGTTGTTATTTCTATGCATGCTAATGCCATACGTTGTCTCCATGCACCAAGCGATATACCGCATATATAATAAAAAGCTAAATTCAATATCAAGCATTCTGAATTCCATCGTCAATACAGTAACTGATATGATAACGTTAGAAAATTCTATTTCAGATCATACATGTTACGATTTTCGTACCGTTTCCAAGACATAACTGCCATTTCTTAACAACTTCATTACTTAAAGTACATCATAATTCTTTGCTAATTTGGTTGCTTGTATTCCTAAACGAATTTCAACATAAATCAAACTATCTGTATACCAATAAAATAAACATAGATCGTAGGAGGTTTCGATCATCACACCATCCTCCCAGACTACTCTCTCACAGACTCACCGGTGAGGCACATTGGTGGAAATCATCATTATGTGGGATTCCACGTCCAAAGCAGTTGAATCCATTCTCAAAGAGTTCATTCAACTAATTCTTACTCGAAGGATTCAGCTCTAAAGGAATTGATCCCTGATATGACGTCTAAAACTAGTGGATGTCATCAAGAGAGCCCGTCCATCCCCCCCCCCCCCCCCTCCTACTTCGAGCTGTAGTTCTACTTCTTTTTCCCCGGGAGTGATAGTCTGTAGACATATGGACACAATCCAAAACGAAGACTAACTTTATCAGTCTCTGACTTAACAGATGCAGCTTGAGTATAGGACCCTATAAAAATATACATATATACATTTATATACATATTTACATCTATACAGCGTCATTATACGGACATAATGTAGTGAAAATGAGTTATTAAGTAGACATGGTCATTAGCAGGACATGTTCATGTCCTGTTAACGATTGGACAATATAATTACTGCCCTCTGCGTACGTTTGCAGGCAGAGGAAACTAGTAAAGGGCTCCAAAGAAACAATAGGTATAACCAGTAGTCATTAGTTTAACTAGTTATATTGTTTTGAATTTAGGGTAAGGGTTAGGGTAGTTATACCAGTTTTTTTGATGTCCTGTTATTTAGTGTTATATATAGATGTCCTGTTAATGTACCATGTAAGGTTTTATATATATATTCTTCTTTTTTTTAAACTGAATTTTCGGTCGGAACCCCCCCCCCCCCCCCCCTCACCACAGAATCCTGGATCCTCCATTGCTATGGAGCGCAGTATCTATAGTCTCAAAGTTCAGACCCTCTCATATGCGTTATACGATTAAGAAAGTTGGTACCTACGAACTAAGAACCAATGGAGCAACCTTTCAACAATCTTGTCATATAATGATGGTTGCCAGACAACAAAAAAAATGATTTAAATAATACAAGTAATGAACTAGAAAAGGAAACAAGACATAATATCTCACCAGCCATATAGGGAGCTCGGCATTTACATGCAGCGACCAAAAAGTCGGTTTGGCATTCCAATTGGCAGAGACTAACCTTGTAACCATCATGATACTTCAGCTTTTTCGTTCCACATTTCCCGTGTGGAGGTGGTATGTTATGTGTCTACAAATAAAGATTCACATAATTCATTAAATGCCCTCTACACACGAGGCATCCACTCTTGATTTCAATAGGTAATTCAATGAGTAGGACCATTGAAACTGTCAAGAACAAAATAAAACTGCCCGAAATAAAAGTAATCGTCTAAAAAATAGTTCTGAAAGTCGACTTTTGAACAATGGGATTCGGGATAATGGTGATTTATCAAAACAAAAGGATTCTCGTCGCCATTTCATAATAATCCGGGAGAATAATACACATGTTCGGGCATTTATATTAATATGATACATCAATGAGGGCGTTATTATCGATGGTCCTCCCTCGATCATTACCTTCAAAAACGTCCAATATCTGACGGATTGCTCCAAAGGTACAGCTGGTGTGGATAACCATTAATTACCGGCCACACTCATGTATTTTATTCATAAATTGAACACGATAGCAAAGATTTTCGATAAAGAGCTACCTAAGGAAATTTCCCTAGCTTTGTCCATCACGTCTTGCTTATGTGCGAACATGAATATAGCGTATTGACACGATCCGAACATGACTGCTATGGGGCATACAATACGTTATATCTTGAGAGTCTTTCCGATCATAGGCGCCGGAAGTGGGGTGGCAGGGGGGGGGGGCACTTGCGCCCCCAATCAAAAAAGTGGGGGGCAAAACGCATTTTCCCCAAAAAAAACGCCCCCCCCCCCCACTCCAAAAAAGAAAGAAAAAGCAGTAAAGGAGTAAAGATGGTTTGTATTTTTAACCCAAAAGAACATAACAATAATACACACCTGAATTAAATCACATATAAAATTCCATTCAAAGAAAAGGAAAGTTAACAGGAATTAAATTTCTTAAACATTCCGCATGCCACCTGTATTTATCAATGGAGGTTTTTGTATTAGCGATACGCGCATATCGTGGAAATATTGTATAAGAGGATGGGAAAGCGTGTGTGTTTTTTTTTATAGGGGTGAGAAGACATGAGCACCTGAACGCTGGCGTACTTATGGGAGGGGGTAATTTCATATTCTATACCAGTGATTTACAAATGTTGCTGAAATGACATGATTTTCCGGTATTTTTTCTCAATTTTTGTGTAAGTCATACCTCGAGCCCCCCCCCCCCCCTCACTTTTTGAAAAAGTATGTAAAGGCCCGGTCACACAGAGGGGACGCATGGGGGACGCACGGCCAGCGCTTTGGAAATTTGCAATATTGGCCAGTGCGTTGTCGTTCGCTAGGCGTGCGTCATCATTCGTTACTCGTTCGTCGAGCGCGCTGGACCCACGCTATGCATTCGTCGTCATTCGCTGTGTGCGTCGGGATTTTTTTAGCATGCTCAAAAGTGTGCGCGGAGCTCGACGCATGAATGTACACGCCAAAGGCACGCCAGACATGCGCGAAGCGCGCTAGACCAGCGCCAGCCATACGTGGAGCACACGCCCTGTATACGCACAAGCGCGCTAGCTACACGCTGTGCATTTTGTGTCAGCTCGCTAGCTTTTCCAAAATCATGACAAAAGTTAGGCACATGGCCTTTTCCGATTTCCAATGCGCGGGCCGTGTGTGACCATCTTTGATGAGAACGCGGTGCATGCGTGGACCATTCGTCCAGCGCGCTAGCAACACGCTGTGCATTCGTGGAAGTTGTTATCATCCGGGAAATCTACATTTGCCACAAAAGGACAAATTTCTATCACCTATATGCTTTTGATTTATAATTTGATCTACAATTTGTGAAGCCTATGTTCCGCAGTAGTGATATATGTCTCTTGAGGAACTCTGAGAAGGACAATTTTCTATCACTTATATGCTTTTGATCTACAATTTGTGAAGCCATGATAGGTGACAGACTACTATATGCTCCGCAGTAGTCCCAACTAGTTACTTCAACGTCGTGTTTCAAACTGAAGACTTACTCATCACATTCGGTAACGTACCACTACAAATACGCTGATATGATCTTGGAACTTGATAACATTGATACTAACTTAATTATCTGTTAACACTACCATTCTTTTGAGCCAGCGAAACTACAATGAAAACGAATGATTTCTCTGGAATTCCTGGAAATATCAATTTTCGATATAAATTACCCAAATATGTGACAAAAGCCAGTCTTGAAAGAACAGTGAAATACTTCGAAAATACTTTTCGCTACACTCCCGAAAATAGTTCTGACAAATCTCGGTATATTTATGAGACTTTATGCTCAACATTTCCGCATTTGAATAAGGATATATGTCAGCATTTTGCCAAACATGAGATAGATGGTAGCCATATTGAATCGTCTAGTTGTGACCCAGATCAACGACCTACGCATAATGGGTCTCCTCCAGATAAAGTATGTCATTGTTCCGGACTAACTACGAAATTGAAAGAACTACAAAGTCAAGCTAAAGCTTTATCTTCATGTATTGACGCATTACTATCTTCTCAACCATCTCTTGACAATGATCCTACTAACGACATTGATGAAAACAATCACGATCCAAATCCGATCAATTCTCCTACTTATGAACCTAATGTAGAAGTAAGCAACTCCTTCCATTCACTCTCAGCAGACTTTGCAGACCGTCCTTTGGATACGAATGACAAGTCTCAATCGGATCAATTATTTGACTATCGAAAACAACATCAAAAGGAATGTCTACGACTTAAACACATCGAAGAAAATGAGAAAAAAATGAAAGCCGACACATTGATTATTGGTGATTCTATGCTGAAACCAATTAGACCAGCTACTATATCTAAGTCTAAAAAGGTCATCTGTAAAACCATTAGTGGAGCTAAGATCGATGAACTTTTTGAACCAGCACAATCTCTTGCTCGCAAACACAATGTTAACGAGGTCATCCTTCATGTTGGTGGTAATAACATTCCTATCAATGATGCTATGTGCATCTCAACAAAGGTTGAATCACTGGGTCTACAAATACTCTCGGATTGCCCAACAGTATCCATGATTACCATCAGCTCAATTATGAAAAGAAGGGTCTATCAACGTGAAGCTATTGGTAAAGTAAACCAAACAAATAGTCTTCTACATAAGGTAGCCAAAGATAATGAATGGAACTTCATCAACAATGCCAACATTGATCCATCAAAACATCTAAATGTCGACGGAGTGCATCTAAATGCAGGAGGAGCTTCAGTATTAACCAAAAATCTTGCTCAACACATAAATGGGATTACGACTACTGAGATTGCTGTACTACTGAATAGTGACAATCCTCGAGTTTCTACTCTCCATCCCACTAGCTCCAACACTACCACTATCCCTCAACATTACTATGAAGATGTTGCCGAGGTTCGGAGTACTCTGCCTAGCAACGAGCGGATGCGTCCCTGGATACCACCGATGCCCAACATACCTCGCCCACTTGATCGTGACATTCGCTCCACTGAACCATGGCAACAATACCATGAATACATAGGATGCTATTTCTGCGGAGAACGAAATCATAAGAAACAAAGCTGTCGCTACGGCCAAGAAATCGAATGCTATTTAATACTGTCATAATCTTGGACATAAAGCCAAATTCTGTACATGGAACAATAGCAATTAGAATACCGGCAAAGAAGACATTGCCGATCAAAGCATAGACTCCTACCTGACTACTGATTCGTATATACATGAATATGATCGTTGTGCCATTATACTAAACCAAAATAAAGGCCTAAGAATCGCCCACCTCAACATTTGTAGTTTATTTGATAAAATGGACGAAGTGAAATTTCTGACAAATAAACTAAAACTCGATGTATTATGCTTAACAGAAACTTGGTTAACCCCATTTATCGCAGATAGTTCAATAAGTATTGATGGGTACTCTGTTTTCCGCCGTGACCGCGCTGACGGTCGCCGTGGAGGGGGTGTTTGCATTTTTACTAAAAACTCATTGTCGGTTAATGAACGGACAGACTTTAATGATGATGCTAATACTGTCGAAAATGTATGGTTAGACTTAAAAGCACCATCTTCTAAAAACGTGCTTATATGTTGTTTATACAGACCTCCAGATGCAACCAATGACTATTTTGAAAGAATGATTGATATTTTTGAAAAGGCGTCATCAGAATCGAAAGAAATGTTAATTCTTGGAGATTTTAATATTGATTATATTAAAGAAAATAATAACCCTGTTAATCTCATTGAAGACCTCTTTGTCTTGAACCAAATAATAGACAAACCCACACGGGTGACACCCTCTTCCTCTAAATGTATTGATCATATATTAACCTCAATGCCTGAAAAACATATGATTAGTGACGTTGCTAAAATAAGTATTAGTGATCATTTCCTAATATTTACTCGTGTATGCTTTCAAGGCACCATTAATGAGCATAAAACCAAACGGTCTCGCAATTTCAAATCCTTTGATGAAAATAAATTTCTTGAATCCATCAAGAATTCAGATGCTCTCAGTAAAAGTGACTGCCAGCATCGATCAGTAATTGATGCTTGGAATGAATGGAAAGATGCCTTTATTAATATTTGTAATAAATGTGCTCCAGTGAAATCGACCCGAGTAAAAAATAAAACATGTCCTTGGATTACACCTGATATTGTCAAGATGATTTATAAAAGAGATTATTTAAAAGCTTAATCTGATTCCTTGCAATCAAATGAAATTCTTAAAGAATATCGCAAATTAAGAAATCGTATTACTGGTCTTATAAATAAAAATAAACATAACCATTTTAATGATATCACAAATAGGTACAAAGCAGACTCGAACAAACTTTGGAAAGAATTACAAAAGGTAACAAACCAGAATAATCAAACAGAAAGCTGCAACCTTGACTGCAATGATACCAATGATTACTTCGTTAATATTGGCAAAGAAATTTCGAAAAGTTTTGTTCACAAAAATAATATAGATTGGAAACACCCTAAATGTATTCATACTTTTGAAATTCAAGAAATTCAAGCCTCTAAAATTTTGAATTATCTAAATTGTCTTGATAACATTAGTCATCTTGATATATTAGATTTCGATACCAAATTACTCAGGCTGGCAGCTCCCCTCATATCTGAATCTTTATGTTCGATTTTTAATGCTAGCCTCAAGTCAGGTGTTATACCTAGTGACTGGAAGATCGCCCGCACTACCCCTGTATATAAAGGAAAAGGTAATAAAGATGACATCACTAATTATCGCCCGATTTCCGTAGTTTGCAACGTATCTAAAATGATAGAGAAGGAAGTTCAGTTACATTTACTTAACTATCTAAAAGAACATGATATGATTAATGTAGACCAGTATGCATTTCTCCCTCATCATTCTACAATTACCTGCCTACACCGTGTAAATGACGATTTTCATGAATCTCTTAATAATAAGGAATTTGTTGGGTCATGCTTTCTTGACATATCAAAATGCTTTGACTGCGTAGATCATGATTTACTCTTATTTAAACTAGATAAATATGGCATATATGATAAAGAGTTGAAATGGTTTTCAAATTATATTACTGGAAGAAAACAACTAGTTTGTTCCAAAGGTAAGAACTCAGCTATAAAGGAACTATTAGTTGGGGTACCACAGGGTAGTGTACTTGCCCCTGTCCTCTTCTTATTATTTATCAATGATATATCTGAAGGTCTTAATAATGCAGTATGCTCTATCTATGCTGACGATGTAGTTATTTATGTTACTGGTGATAATATTCATGATGTTACTCTTAATTTACAAAATACAGTGAATGTTTTAAATAGTTGGTATAAAAGGAACCGTCTTAAGATAAATATAAGTAAAACGAAAACAATGTTAATTACGACTAAGTCATCAGAATGTCTTAATATTTACATTGACCACGAACTCATCGAACAAGTCCATTCTATTAGGTACTTAGGTATTATTATTCATGAAAACCTGAAATGGAATGATTATTTAAGACAGTTATGTAAGTCAGTTGCATGCAAGATTTATTGCCTTGGAAAATTAGGAAAATTCTTAAACATGACACTTTTGAATACGATATATAAATCTACTATTCAACCTTGTCTTGATTACGGTGTCTCAGTTTGGGGTAACTGTCCTAATAAATTAAAACTACCCCTATTGAGACTCCAAAAAAGGGCAGCTCGTCATGTATCAAGTAATCATGATTATACTAATATCTCTGGTCTTGATCTGATGAAAAATCTGTCTTGGCAAACAATTGAGGATCGACGTGATTATTTTCTATCTACACTAATGTACCAATGTGTCCACGGTCTTGCACCATCCCGTTTATGCAATGAGATTGAAATGTATTTCGACAGACATGGACTGAATACACGTAATGCCAATTCCCTTAATGTTGTGCCGCCTAAACCAAACATTCAACTCTATTGTCAGTCTTTAAAATATTCCGGTGCTAAAGTATGGAATCTATTACCAAATAAATTTCAAAATGCTCAGTCTCTGGATATTTTCAAATTATTGTACAAAAAAAAATCAAAATCGAATCCATTGTAATGACCCCAAACCCTAAGCTGAAACCTTGCATTTGCATATATGACTTTATTTTTGTTTCTTTTAACTTCTTCTTGATATTGTTATATATAGCCACCATTCATATTTATAATCATTTTTGTTATGGACCTGAATTGTTATGTTATCATATTTTGTATTACTTTGTATTTATTTTGTATTTTACTTTGTTATACTTGAATTTTGAATACTGAATTCTCATTGTTACTACTTTTTATACTATGCTTTTAATACCAGGTCCAATATGTAAAACAGATTTATTTCTGATCTTGTGTACCTGTATAAATATGTATGAATAAATAAATAAATAAATAAATAAATGTGCGCTCTGTATGCGCTCAGCGCGCTAGCAATACGCTATGCATTTGGTGTCAGAAAGCAAAAGTTGGGCGCACGACAACGCACTGGCCAAAATTGCAAATTTCCAATGCGCTGGCCGTGCGTTCCCCATGCGTCCCCTCTGTGTGAACGGGCCTTAACGGATGTTTAGTTGCATGGTTGATCATTTCCTGCGTTCTGATTTGATAAAACTATACATCAAATCGAAAAATCGAATAATGGAATTGGTTTAGACTATACGTATATTCGATGGCTGTATAGTTGTATAGTTATACGAGTTATGGCATCATATAGCCCGCCATACAGCCCAGAAGGGATGTGCGTGTGTTGAAGGGTTAGGGATCGACTGAAATCGATGTTGATAGTTGAAAAAGCCCACGTATTCGACACCTGATAAGCATTACAATCTTGTGACATCAATCTTTATGACATTGCAAAAATAGACAATGTAAGTTCCTTCAAGCGTAAAATCTTGACAATAACCACACATTCGCTACCTGATTTTAATAGTATCAGCAGTGACCGTGGCTATAATATTTTTTGGGGTAAAGTCATGCACAAAGAGTAGAAAAGGCTCAATAACAGCAAAAGTACGGTTTCAAATAAACAAGATTGATCGTCGTCGATGAGTGTATGGATATGCGTCCTAGGTATGCATTCCATAGGCATGACCGTGTCAAGGTATGAACAGATAGCAATCGTACAATGGTAAGTCTCCTTAAAAAAAACGAAACAAAAACACGTATAAGCCACTTTGAGACAGGTTAAAACATCCAAATATATCAATAAACTAATATTTTAAGAATGAGAAGCTTAAATTAAATGATATGCCAATATCAGTGCCAGCTTCCTGACAAACACAATTATAGCGTGCGAGTAAAAAAAAAGTTTACACCTAGAAAATTGCTAATTATTTTAAAAATCATCTATGAACAGTAAAGTATTATACATCTTATGAAAGAGTGTTTTATCCCAAATCGTTTGGTATCATTTCTGTGTGGTATGTGCTTTGATGAACAGGAGGCATTGTTTGCGAGAGTGCAACAATCGACTTGCGCCAAAGTGATGCCTGCATGTATTATGTTGGGATTAGCGGAGTGAGAGAATGAAATGAATGTATCAAATGAAATGCATTGGATAATTTTTGCAGAAGCAAATTCACACACACACACACACACACACACACGCACAAATGTACGTTGATATTTGATATTCGATATTTGATAGGTGTGGCATGATTAATTTTGTTAGGGATGTTATTTGGATCTGCAAATACCGAATTAATACCCAAATTCCAATTGTTTTATTCAAACATCACACAAGCAACTTTGGCGCAAATCGATTTTTGCCCTCTCGCAAACAATGCCTCGTGTTCATCCAAGCGTGAACAAATACCACACAAAAATGATACCAAATGATTAGGGATAAAACACTCTTTCATAAGATGTATAATCATTTACTGTTCATAGACGGTAAATTAATAAAAAGTTTAGAGGAAGAATGGATACGCTTTCAACTTGTAAAATGTGAGAAATTTCCGTTTCGGATTCAATTTATTATATTATATTTCACATGAATTTCACATTTTGTAATGGATGCACTAAAAAAATAGTACAAATAAATATGAATTCTATTATTAAGTGAATACCTCATACAAATTTGTTTGAAAGCATTAAATTAAAAGAATGAACGTAAAAGAAGAATGAAATGTGGAAGGAACTATGATGTAAGCTATGCTTATGAGTTACAGGCCCTACAGGGGAGCCAGCATTAATAAGCTGAGCTTGTATATGATTAGGATTGAAGTGTATTTATAATTAGAATATGATTAATTTGTCTTGCCTATTTAGTCATTCTTTGCTGAGCGGTTCTTTGAGCTCAATGCCACTAATCAGTCAGGGAGTGTCAGCTTCAAGGAACTAATAGGTGCTCTGCGGCTTCTTGTCAATGGAACAGAGCAAGAGAAGCTTCACTTTCTCTTCCAGGTTTATGACGTAGATGGTAAGGTTGGAAAATAACCTTGTAATCACAATAGCAAGATACCGGTAATGGCAGCTAAGTTTTGTAATAAAAGTGAAAAAGAGTAAACATGATGACGTTAGACTTTGAATTGTGATAACATTTAAAGACTTAGACAAAAACGTCATAAATATATAATAATACCTGTTGCAATAATTAAAGATTGATAATAATAATAATAATAATAATAATAATAATAATAATAATAATAATAATAATAATAATAATAACAACAAAGTTGCTCATAAAGCGCTTACCACCGAAGTCTCTAAGCGCTATAACAAACATAATAGACTAATAAACAATTACATATTAAACAAAACAAAAAAGTGCATATAAACCTACAAATTACAATACATATGAAATACACATCAATGTGAACAGAGTAAATTAATCATTAAAAGCAATTTTGAATAAATGTGTCTTAAGACAAGTTTTGATATTCTTCACCTTATTTTTTAAAAATTAAACTGAAACTTCTCTCAGGAAAACTAACATTTAAAAAACTTTATTGTCACTCTAATAGCATTGCAGATACGATGAACAAATAAGAATAATATATCGTAATTTATCATAGGCATGTTCACTTCTATCACTCTATGCTTAATCCTGCAAACAGTGGAATCAACTATAAAACGAATAATCATGAGTCCCGAAAGAGTAAATTGCTACTCCATGTCATTGTTGTATTAAAGAGCAGCAATGGCGGGAAAAACGATGCTAAAATTACCATGGGACATAAATGTAAATACATTCAGAAAAACATTTTAACTTGCCATGTCCTCTTTGGGGGGGGGGGGGGGGAACGGCTACACCTTCTTGGCCTCCATTGGACAATGTAGAGTACAAACGAACACCCCGCATAAATAATAATTATACAAAAAACGAAATAAGCTTTTCAAATGACAAAGCGGCCGAATCGTGTTTGAATTAACTGAGGTAATTTCTTTATTTTATATAATATACAACAAATGATTTCACGATAACAAAACTACGTCTTTGACATTCCCGTTCAATGCTAAAGGGGCTTTCACACCGGGCCTTGCGTAGAGTTGCGTAGAGTTGCGTAGAGTTGCGTAGCGACTACGCCGATCGTTCGCAACCCTACGCCGATCGTACGCAACCCTACGCAACTGTACGCGGAGGGACGCAAATGGGTACGCGAGATGAACGCAAAAAATTAAACATGTTTAATTTTTTTCGCGTACCTTCGGCGTAGACTTTTTACGCAGAAACTACGCAACTGTACGCCAAGCCTACGCAACTGTACGCCAATCCTACGCAACTTTACGCCAAGCCTACGCAACAATACTCTACCCTACGCCAGTTCGACGAAGCATCAAAAACGTATAAAGATTTTTTGTTGTATATACCTGGATGTAAACTTGGCAGGTATTGATCATTATTTTGAAGGGAAATGCTATTTTTGTTTACATGTGTGCGTTCTCACATGTATTCTGTTCATGAAGAAAAAAAGTGTTTCTTTGACTTTATTTTGTATTCTTGCTTGTAATTCTGTTTGTACTACTACAAGGATTTTCAGACTGACATGTTTTGCTTGTTATGGTTCATTCAATGTGTGATGTTGACATCTCAGGCTGTTGATATAATAAACAGAGATAAGACTCACAAACTGATGCCTCTTGCGAAATGTTATTATGTTTCGTGGAAATCTGTATGTATTTGTGTCGGTTTGTTTGCTTGTGTGTACGTTTATGGCCCTGTTGGTATGTTTGTAAAATAACTTTGTTTAATTGAAATGAGCAAAGAAATAATTTTGTCTCACTCTGTTAGTGAGACTGAGTGAGTGTGTATGTCAGAAGTAATAAATGACTAACATTTATATCATTACATTGTCACACACATATACACTACGGACAAAGGACAACAGCTATCGTCTTCAAACTTTCAGGAAACTGTTATGGAATGATATTTACAAATGAGTGAAAAAAAGGGATATGGTCAAAAAATATCAGACTTCTGTCCACATTTATTCACAAATCAAAATAAGCGCTCTTTTGTTGGCGTTTTGAGGTATCGAATCACATCACGTGACCTTGCAATGTACATCAACAGAAAGTTCATTTATTACCCTTGTGAATGAGTATAAAAATGTATAGTACATCCACAAAAATGTCTGCATTTTTTGGAAAATAATATCTTGAACAAATTAACATTACTGCAAAATAGCCTCAGCAGTTGTTAATACCTACTAAAAAATTGAACATATAACGGTGAAAACCGTGTACCAAATGCCACTTTTGGCAACCCTACGCCAGGCCTACGCAAGCGTACGTAACCCTACGCCAGGCCTACGCAAGCGTACGTAACCCTACGCCAATTGCCTACGCCGTAGGTACGCGGTGCCTACGCACAGGGTACGTAACTATACGCAAGCCTACGCAAAACCTACGCAGGGACTACGCCGAAGCATAAATTCATTCATGAGTACGCAGCTTAACTTCGGCGTAGTCGGTACGCAACACTACGCAACTCTACGCAGATCCGGTGTGAAAGGGGCTTAACAGGTAGCGGATTTATCGACGTTGATGAGCTCAAGACGGTCCTTCGATCTTGCACAGATGAATGTGCATTGACCCTGGCCGACGAAACATTGACGGAGCTTACTGAAATCCTCTTCGACGATGCCGATGTCGATGGCGATGGTGAGGTCAGCTTTGAAGAGCTTTCTGAGCAGCTACAGCGGTACCCTGGCATCACATCTAATCTTAGCCTCTGGTAGGATATAAAAGTGTTCTAAAATACTATCTACAATACACAACCCTTTAATTGTTCAAATTAAAATCAAAATGCACATTTGTGTGCAGTGAATGGAAATATTCGCCTTTCCCGAGATAACCTCCATCATCCTAGTCATGAATGTTTCTGAGCCCTATCCATTTTAGGGAGAGAGCTAGCTAGAGGATAAGAGAAAGAGTGAGAGAGGAAGATGTATATAAGCCATATATATCAGTTCAGTTCAGTTTACTCAATTCCATTTTTAAAAACATTTTTTTAAAGGTAAAACATGCAATTCCATGTAAAATATAATACATAAATTGGGATAACATATGCATGTACAATGAATTAATACAAAACAGAATAAGGCACAGCTGTAAAAAAAAAAAAAAAAAAAAAAAAAAAGAGAACAAAAAAGAGAAGGTTTTGTCTGGACAGCTTCCTATCAAATTAGATTTAATAAATATAGTAAGAAGCAAGTAGCAAGTAAAGTTTCGGATAGTATCATTAAGAAATTGCATAACAGCCGGCACAAGCCCAGTACACGAAATTCAAAATGATAGGATGCAAAGGTCAGAAGATAGCAAAGGAGAAATGTAAGGGGGAAAGAAAGAAAGAGAGAGAGAGAGAGAAAGAGAGTGAGAGAGAGAGAGAGAGAAAAGAGAGAGAGAGATGAAAAGCTGGATAAATACATTCCGTGAGAGTCATGCGCAATCAAGAAACTTTTGTAATTACGTTTAAAACTGTTGTAAAATGAGATTGAAGTTATATTAGTTGGAAGCAAGTTCCAAATTTCAGGTGCATGATGTCTGCAAGAGTGTGTTGCAAAATTTGTATTTACAAAAAATCGATGATATTTTTTCTTATTTCTAGTATCATAGTTATGTATTGCACTGTTTGTTATAAACATATTGGAGAAGTTTTTAGGAAGCAGACTTTTTCATTCTTGAATATAAGTATTGCACAAATATATTCATTGAACTGGTAAACATTTAATATATTAAGTTCTTTAAAAAGTGGTCTTGAATGACATTGATAATGAGATAGTGTTATATTTCTTACAACCCTCTTTTGTAGAATAAATAAACAATGCAATTTGGTTGGTAAGTATTTGCCCAAACAATGTTGCAATAACTAAGAAACGGTAATATAAGTGTAAGGAGAACAGATTGAGGCAAAGTATGGCGGAGTTTGCTGATGACACCAGTATTCCTAGACGTTATCTTATTAATGTGGGATATATGTGTTTTTCAGGATTACATTTCGTCAATAAAAATACCCAAGAACTTGGTATTAACAACACGATTAAGAATGTTATCATCCATTTGGATTTGATATGAATTGAGGAGCTTTGTAGAAACCGGTTTATATTTGGAATGAAAATATATAAAATTTGACTTTCCAGCATTCAAGATGAATCTATTGCATGTGAACCAATCCGATACTTTACGCAATTCAATATTTAGTGTGCTATATATAGACCCAATGTCATTTGATGTGTAGAGGATATTGGTGGCATCAGCAAAAAGAATGAATTTCAATTTATCTGAACAATACTATGATGTAAATAACGTTTGAACCAGAGGAGTGGTAAACCTCATATCCCATAACAGGCAAGTTTAGATAATAATATAGAAAAATCGATTGTATCAAGTGCCTTACTTAAATCTAAAAAGACACCAATACCAATTTTTGTATTAAATACTCTTGAAGATCAATAACAGCCATTTCTGTTGACACATGCTCTAAAAAACCGGTACTGATTTTGATTCAAAATCATTTGTGCATAAAAAGCTATATGTACGATTATAAACAAGCCTTTCTAAAAATAAAAAAATGAAAAGTAAGGTAGTATAGATATAGGCCTAAAATTATCAACATTATGAATATCACTTTTTATGAACAGGTACAATATTTGCAATTTTTTATCTAGAGGGAACAACTCCAGAAAAAATTGTTTAAATGATTGGCAATATTTTTAGAATTAAGTATTTGTTACCCATTTACATTTATAAAATTAGGTAAGGCATTGTCAGATTTACCCAGGATACCATTGATTGATTGCCATTATTTTTCCCTCATATTTCCCTTAATTGCATAAAATTTCATCTTGTAGTAGTTTTTGCGATCAAGTTTTAATAATTTATTTGTGTAATATCGTATTCGAACGTATTTCCTCTTCTTATTTTATGTAGGTTTATGACAATACATTCTATATATTTCATTTTTATTTCTTATCTTTTTATACAAGTAAAATGTAATGGGAATATATACTTTTATATAAATATAAATATATTATATATATATATATCCTTATATATATATATATAAATATATATATATACATGTAAACATTAAGCTCAAGTCTCAGCAGACGAGAAATTTACCGGGTGATGTTTAAAGGTTAAGTTTAACTTAATGTTAATTTGATACTATATCATTGACAAGTAGATGAGCGCCATCTAAATCACTACTTTAGATGTTATACGGCAGAAATGTACTTGCTAAAAAACTGCAGTAGCAACGGAATTTGGGTATTGTGTAATTCTTTTCATGACTTGATTTCATATTAAATAGTTACAATGAGTTATACTTATACAGAGGCATGATTAATCAAACTAATTGTCCTTTATCAGTGCGGCCGAATGGCTGAACCCTAAAACGAAGAAACCTAAAAGTCAATCACGCTGTAGCTATCATACACTCCGTAATTACTTCTCCGTCATCATCTTCTGGATCGTCTTCGTGATGATCAACGCTGGGCTTGCAGCATGGGGTGCGTACGAAGGCTACCATAGCGTCAATGGTGAGAGACATCCAGCGGCAATATCCATCGCCAGAAGTGCAGGTATCTCATTTATTATCTCATTAGTTCTCTCTTCTGTTCAAGTCTTTCTCGCGCTCCTCGTTCTCCATATCCTTAATGCTTCTTCAGATAAGGCGCGTTAAAAAACAAAAGCCGCCGCGGTTCTTTTATGTGTAAATAAATGGCAACTAAGCAAAACAAAGGACTGGCGCGTATTTAACGAGCTCTGTACTATAAAATACAGAAATATGAAGAGCATTACACATTAGGCCGTCATTAAAAAATATTATAAAAAGACGCGGTTTTGCTGAGTCATTTTTGAACGAGTCTTTATTTATCTCACTTGACTTGCTGCACTGGAAATACTGCCTGATTACCATGTTGTAAAAGAAGCAATACTTATCTATAATTTTGCTAACATCACACTACAGGTCGCTGTCTTAGTTTCGAATGCTGTTTTGTCCTGGTCCTGATGCTTCGGAAGCTGCTGACGGTATTACGTAATACGTTCCTGATGTCGGTGCTCCCTCTCGATCAGCATGTCATAATCCACAAGATAGTTGCCATCTTCATCATCATCTTGTCTGTTATCCATACAGCCGGTCATATTGCAAATATCGGTGAGACTGTCATTAATTCCTTTATAAATAAAGCAAACTTATTAAAGTAGAAATTGAATGAAGAGAACTGAAATAAACTTTCATTGTCTTGCCGTATTGTTTTATTGTTTAATGTTCTCACATTGTATGATAATTGTTACAACATTGATTTGCAAGTTGAATTTTTTTCCATCTTGTAAACTGAATTTAATTCAGCCTTAAGGAAGTATGTTGACAAACCATAAACCAACTTATGATTTTTGACATTATTGTGTCTCATTGTCTGACATCTTGGTAGGGGCAGTCTGTGTTAGAATTATAATTAGTGTTGACGAAGGGTTACCGTAAGGGTTTTCTGATACTACTGAACCGATGGGACCGATTGGACGTAGATCAGAACCAATATACTAAACGATCTTGTTCACAAATAATATTGGACAACAAAAGCTGATAACCTGCTTAAAGAGTTGCCCATGGATACCCTCCTTGTAATTTGAAAGTATAATGTGTTTTTCTTCATAAATAGGATTGATCTACCAGGTAGAGAATGTAAATGGCACAACAGCCGCATGGATTCGTGATGTCTTGGTCCGACCTTTCCCCGGTCTTGGCCTTGTTGAAGGTTCTTGTATCATCACTGGTATTTTGATCATCATCGTACTCATCATTATGACGATCTGCTCATTACCCTTTATCAGGAGGAATGGATACTTCAAAGTGAGCTTTTAATCTTTTTTTAGTTCAAATTTTTAGTCATTAGACAATAAATTGATTTTGATTGTCTCTTTACATGCATAACCGTATATAGTCAAAGTAAATTTTATGTATTTGCCAATTGTCACCAATCTATATGACGTTTCTGATTTCCGTCTTGAAATTCCTTAGTTCTTACAGTGACTTCAAATAGCTGCCAGAATAAAACTAGCAACGCTTGAGTTCCATTTTAAGATAACACAATACGCCGCCAATGTTTTAAATTTATTTGCTGTCCATTATTCTAAATTCAGAGTTCTGACTACTGAAATACATTACCTTTATAATAATCAAGTCGGCTATACCCGCAAAAAGGTCGCTACTACCATTGACAGTGCATAGTTCATATGGCCTCCCCGTGGGCAGTTATTAAATAACTCATCCATATTTCAACTTGTGTTATTGACCCTCGGGTCTTTTTTTTTCGTTTTTGTTTTGTCTCCCAGGTGTTTTACTGGACACATCAGTTGTGTATTGTTTTCTGGTGCTTGATTATCATACATTCTAAGTCCTTCTGGATGTGGTTTATTGCACCGGGCATAATCTACCTTGCAGAACGCCTTCTACGTTTTGGGTTCTTCAGACGAGCACGATTTGGTAAAGTCTACATTCAGAAAGGATACGTGTTACCTGCTAATGTAAGTATATCTCACAAGATAATGAATTGCTAACAACCCAGCCATATTGTGGCAATATTACAGAAAATTGGCAATATTACGGAAAATCAAGTTTTTCTGAAGTCGAGCATTTTGTGAGGTCATGTAGCAACCGAGCGAAAATTTGTTGTTTACGTCTTGTAGTTTGAAACTTTCAAGTTAAGGCACTTTGATCATACAGGCAATTATCACTCCTTCAATCTCTCCATTGATGGTAGGCAGGGTTCAATCGTCATTTAGATATTTTCCCCCGTTTTCGGGAGACAACTCCGAGAAACTGACGATTTTCCACCTTTTAAGAAGTGAAAACTTGCATTAATGAGCACCTCAGAACCTAAACGTGTTATATCATTGATGGCACCAATAGACTTATTACGGAAGAAAATAACAGCTGTATTACAAAAACAATATATCGATGCATTATTTTTCTTTCCTCCTTTTCTTTCTTTTTTTCCTTTCTCTTTTTCCTTCTTTCTTTCTTTCTTTTTCTTCATTCGTTTCTCATTTTCCTTTCAATATTTTTTTCTTGGTCGTGAAACTTGAAGTTGAGGGGGTAGTAGCCCCCAAGCACCCCCACCAGTACGCCTGTGGTCAGGTGCAGCGATCCAGGGTGGGGGCGGGGGACACGTCCCCCTCAATTTTTTTTTAGGGGGGAACGTCCCCCCCCCCCGGAAAATTAGAAAAAGTGCACAAAAGAAATTTTTAGCAAATACTGACTAAAGACTGCGACACACTTTTAGGCTATGGAGGGCCCAAGAGTGCAGCGTTTAGACTAATGAAAATGCAAAATCATCTCGCTCGGTCGCTAACCTCCTCGCATAATATCCTTTAAAATATACAAGTAAATATTGTAGAAAATCTGTATTCTGTCGGTATCACGTAAGCACCGTTTACACTGTATGTCTACAAGATTAAGAGTTATAGAAATAGATCAGTGCTACACAAATGAATATTCCGCTTGCTCTTTTCAGTATGAAGTCACTACAACATAAATCGTTATATTTGCCAGTCTGATATTTGCCATTTCAACTCCCATAGCGATATAAATATACATGTATATGACAGAGGCATAGGGTGGGAAATATAAATCCCATCCATACCCTAGCTCCCTACTTACTAAAATTTACCTACTAAATTGATATTAACAACCCTTCGGACTGCACACTAATTACCTGCAAAGTAAAAGTGAAGTGTGAAAAAGGAGATATTGCTTGGTTTTTATACCCTAGTTTGCTAAGGAATGTAATTTTTTTAATACAACAGAACTTCAAAAACATGTAAGGGGATAGTCACTGCCGTCCCTCGCATTAGCGTACTGATGGGGGGGGGGGGGGCTTAGGGGCAGTTGCCCCCCATAAAATTCAAACGTGGTTTATTTCTCATTCGATACCAGTGATTTACAAATGTTGCTGAAATTACCTGATTTACAGGGATTTTTTCTCGCTTTTGTAAATTATACTTTTTTATGCGTTTATTGGAAAATGACATATCCCCAAATTTACAGTCAGGCTAAAACTATGCTTATTTAGAAGCCTATATTTTAGGGCCCGGCTCAGGGGGCTCGAGCCGCCCCCGACCCCCTTACTTTTTAGAAAAAGTATGTTGAAGATGAATAGAAACAAAGAATAGTGACATGCCAGTGTGACAAAATGAGGGGGAAAAATATGCTCATCTGACCGTAATTAAATACCTAAAACCCCTGAGCTTGCGGGCCTCCGCCGCCTGGATACTCATCAGACCGTAATTGAATGCCCTAAACCCCTGAGCTTGCGGGGGCTACGCCCCCTAGATGCTCATATGACCGTAATTAAATATTTAAAACCCCTCAACTTCCGGGGGCTCTGCTCCCTGGACCCCACCAAGGGCTCTAAGGCGGGCCCCTGGTTGTTCATCTGTTCGTAATGTAATACCTTAAAAAAACCTGAGCTTCCTGGGACTCCACCCCTTGACTCCTGCCGGGGCTTTGTCCCGGGACCCCACGCAAATTTATGCTCCACTCGCTACGCTCTACTTGACCATTAATACTTTAGCCCCCCCCCCCCCCCCACTTTGAAAGACGTTCCGCGGGGCAATCATGTAACATATAAGAGTGGTGGTGATGCAGATTTTTTTTTCCTTCTGCCCCCCCCCCCCCCCCCCCTCCTCCCAAATCGTTTTTGCTCATAACGCCACTGGTCCCTCGCATTTCTTCCCCCGGTCATGAAAAGAAATCGCCGCCCCTGCCTGTGGTACAACTTCTCATTGTGTCTCAGGGATTCAAGAAGAATACGAGATTGATCCTTGATTTATGCTGTCAGGTAGAGAACGAAAACAATAGTATATTCGATTTAAAGATTCATAGATTTAAATATATAGATTTAAAGAGTTTTAAATTCAAACGGACTCGTTTCCTGACGATTTCGTTACAGGTTGTACATCTTGTTATCCAGCGTCCCGCCAAATTCAGGTTCCACGCAGGAGAATACATCCATGTTAATATACCATCCATATCATTTCATGAGTGGCATCCTTTCACCATTAGCAGCGCACCAGAACAACAAGGTATGGTTTTTCATCTTCTCTCTCTCACTAAACTTTGTCTCTCTTATATATGTTTTTAATTCCTTTCTTGTTTTTCTTTTTTTGCCTGGGGAGGATACACAGTTGGTACATTGCAATGGTAGAGCCACCGAATGATCTATATTGCATTTAGTGGTCTTAAAGGGTTGTGCCAAATCCATTGGACCATTTAAGCTATTTTGTATTTTTCTGTCATACCTTTTTTCTTCTTCTAATATTTAACCTTGAAGACACTGTCTATATTACATACGAATTTCTTGCGTACTTGTGTTGTTTCAAACAACTGAACGAAGCTTGGCGTATAGGCACATCTAACATTTCCATACATGGCATTGTTTATATCGCAGATTTCTTGACTCTTCACATAAGATGTGTGGGACACTGGACAAAGCGACTCTACAATGTCGTCAGAGAACGTCAGCTCGCTCTTCTTGAAGACGAACCAGGCTTTGGCGAGATCGACAAAGATCACGACACACCTTTAGAGGTCATCGTTGAAGTTAGTTCTACCAAAAGTACACTCGCCGTGGAGTCTGACAGCCAGCAGAGCATCACCTCGGATATACCAATTGATAATAATGGACGTAGATCTTCAAAACCATACAACAAAAGAAGGAGAACCGCAAGTGGTGCAACCAACTTAGGCTTCGAGCCAGAATTACCAAACGGTGACAAAGATGGAACCAAGACCGTAACAGAGGGCAAACCATATAACACTGGTCAGAACGATGATGAATCAGTTACACAGAAAGTGAATCCAACACAATTAAGTCTTCCAAGTACTGCTGATCACCCATCTATTGCAGATGTAGCTTCCCAAGGTGATTGCCAACCGATGCCTCACAAAGAGCTGGGTGAAATATCTATGACTTTAGCGGTCAATGGCAACAGTTTCAAAATGAAATCGTTGAAATCTCGCCAAAGCATTGATGTTCAGGAGGCACCTCGAGGGAATACCACCAAAAGACAATCACTGAGGGTTAGGCAGTCTCTAGCTGGTCGGGAAAGAAGAAGCATCGGTGGAAAGCCGAACGGCGATGTTAACAGGAAGATGAGTTTAGTGACGTTAAGAAGGAACGGTGCCCGACATTCGTTGGATCTGTCAAAGGATTTAGGCGGTAGACCTCACACTGGATTGGAAGTAAGTGCAGGCCTACCAACAAAATAATTCACTGTTAAAATTGAAGAATCATCAATGATAAATTTTGAAACATGGTTAAACTAGTAAATGATAAATGCTTGTTTAAGACCGATGTTCACTGTAGATCGATGATAATGTTGACAACGATGGGTGATGTTATCATCAACGTTAACTGATATTTGTAAAAGGCATTCAACCTTGCTTTATTATTTTAAAATACAATCATTCCACTTCCGCTTTTACCGTAAGACATCAACAACAACAGAACAGATCGAGGATGAAAAGATATTTAAGGGCATCAAGTCACACAAGATGGAGTTCTTATACAAATTAATTATGATAACTATCACAAACTAAGAAAGTACCTTGAAGCTTCGTCTCAACACTCAATGTCACTTTAAATGTGTAACAAATACGTAAGAATGGCAAAATCATGATTTATTTATCACCATGTTCCATCCAGATTATATTAGATGGTCCGTATGGGGCACCTGCGCAGCATATCATGGAGGCTGAACATGCCGTACTCATCGGGGCAGGAATAGGCATCACACCGTTTGCCTCTATCCTACAGAGCATACATGAGAGATATAAGGCGGCCAAGAAGCAGTGTCCAAACTGCAACCATACTTGGGTGGCCGATACATCATCTATCCTGAAAACCAAGAAGGTAAAAAACAAACCAATTTACATTCATATCTTTATATGAAATTATAATATTTAACACTACTAAGTGGAAACAACAGACGGGGTCTAAATATGACAGCGAAAGGGGAGGTGTATTAAACATGATTGATATTCATAATCATATAGGTTCCGGCGTACTATCAAATTATTGTTAATGCTTACTTTAAAGTATGTTCACTTTACATCTTTAATCTGATTGAGGAAGGGGTGATATGGGTATATATTATTTATTGATATTCTAAAAGACTTTGGAAACTCATCTCGATAATATATATTTCGCTTTCTTCATTCTCCAGTGTCAAGTCTGACCAAACAGGATAAAGATAAACTGATAGGGAATACAGTAGAGCAACGATACAAAAAGAGGAAAGTTCAGTAATGTTGTGATGACAACGTTAATGGCGAAGATGATTACGATAATTATGCTAATAAACATACGCATTAATATGTAAGGTGTATTCATCTTAGTGACAATCGAGATGATGGTATGATTATCTTCTTAAAGGGATCCGGTAACTTTGTCTTAGATCCTTTAGAAATAATCCTTGATTTAGCTCATGCTGCAATGATAATTATAAATCTTTAGGTCAGTCAGGAACTCCATGACTTTTACAAGCCGATCGCCTGTCTGATTATCAAGATATTAATGATTGGAATTACAAAGTTTAAAAACCGTTCGGCGAACGGTTTTCATAACACTACAGTCTATTGGGAAAAACGAGTATGGTAAAACCGGTCACTCAAAGAGTTTTACTTTTTTGAGGCACTTCTTGATCATTTTGAAGCGCGATTTTTTTAGGGCTTCAATATTACACCATATCACAGACACTGGTAACATGTAGGACCATGTATCTGAGATTTAACATTGTTAAACGATCCCTTTAATTCCTTTTTTTTCTAAGGTGGACTTTGTTTGGATCAATCGTGATCAACGTTCCTTCGAGTGGTTTATCAGCCTCATCAGCGCCATCGAGTTAGAACAGGCTGAGATACCCGCAGCAGATCGCTTTCTCGACATCCATCTCTACATTACATCAGCTCTCTTACCCAGTGACATGAAGGCGATCGGACTCCACATCGCTCTCGATCTCATCCACAAGAAGAAGAAGCGAGATACGATTACGGGCTTGATGACGAGGACCCAGGCTGGAAGGCCGGATTGGGACGAGGTAGGCCATGTTTTCCACATGATCTTGCAATCATGTACACCTGTCCCTTTCTGTCGTCCTCCTTTAACATTTTCCTGATAAATTGAAACAATGTCTATTCTCTCTCTTTTCTCCCACCCACATTCTCTCTTTTTATTTTCGTCTTTGCTCCTGCTCTATTCTTCCTATCTGGGCACGATCCTCTTTAAAAAATGAATAAAATACTTTTTGTCTTAATTTGCTCTTAATTCGATTATCCTTCTTTTAAGGTTTCATATCAGCATGTAATCTCGAATTCAATATCACTGATTTAGTTCGGCTCTCCTTTTCTGTTTCTCTACCGGCACGAGGTGGCAATATTGTAATGATTGTAATACCGTTAAAATAATGTTTGGCCTTTAATATCAGGAAATAATGGAACACAGCTTTGCTGGTCATGTTTTTATTTTGTATAAATAAATAAATGGAAGTTTGAGTATAACCGGTGAACATACATAATGAATGTCTCTCGCTCCTTTCTCATTTACGTAATCACATTAGGTTTTCCAAAACCTGAAACAGCAGCACAAAGGCAAGATTACTGTGTTCTTCTGTGGCTCCCCTGCTCTAGGAAAGATCCTCTCAACCAAATGCTTACAGTACCACATGGAATTCAGAAAGGAGAACTTCTAAGACCATGAAGACATCATGTTTTCAAGAATTGACCAAACACAAAGTAGTCTAACTTTTTAAAGATTTGAAACGGAAAGTGCAGCAGTTACTAAAATCCGCACATCGTGTCCCATTCGGCACAAGACTTTCATTCATTCATTTTATTCAAAGGTGAACATATCTCCATATGTCAATAGACTAACGATTCTTTATGTTTATCACTGAGATTAGTGCAGACACTTCAACTCGACTTCATATGAAAATGTCGAAATATAAAAACAATTTTTTCTTCTTGTGTTATGGTCATATGGTTGTGAAAGCCAATATTAACTTCAGTCAAATTTAATATTGTATTTTTGAGTTTATTTTGAAAATAAGAGAATCAACAACTGCTGTACAACACTGATATAGTTGAGAGATAGTGAGAGTAGTTACCTACATAAAGAGGGGAGAACAACGGGCAAGATAATAGCTATTGGAACATATATGTTTTACATTTTTTGGGTTTAATCTAAGTAATGTATATATCTTTATTTTACAAAATTTTCCCAAATTGTATTACAATATGATAAGTATGGAAATATAAAAGTATCGTACATTGAAACCATAAATGGTAAAAGACGGTGCATTATCTTATACAGAATACCAGTGCATCTCGATACTTTACCAATTGCATAATTTAAACGGGCATCCCACTTAATCCAAGGAAATTATCAAAAATCGCTTTCGTTAGTGAAGTAGAATTTACATGTTTATATAGGGTTATTGTGTTTAAAGTGAATCTGATATATATTTGCTATTTTTATAATTGAATATAAAGGATGTAGTCGTCTTATTATTGATTATTAGTATATTGGCTTTCAACCATTCGGTAATTTAAAAATTAACATGCTGCATTCATTGTAAATACAAACAAATTGATTACCATATACTTGATAATCAAGTAAACTTTCAAACCATTTGAGCATGTCTAGTGGAACGCCCCGGACTCCATGATATTTCGGTTTATGTAAGAGTATATTATGATGAAAGAGTATATTATGATGTAAGAGTATATTATGACGTAATAGTATATTATGATGTAAGAGTATATTATGATGTAAGAGTATATTATGATGTAAGAGTATATTATGATGTAAGAGTATATTATGATGTAAGAGTATATTATGATGTAAGAGTATATTATGATGTAAGAGTATATTATGAATATATTATGATGTAAGAGTATATTATGATGTAAGAGTATATTATGATGTAAGAGTATATTATGAATATATTATGATGTAAGAGTATATTATGATTTAAGAGTATATTATGATGTAAGAGTACATTATGATGTAAGAGTACATTATGATCCACAATATCGAAAGCCTCGGATAGGTTTTGAAATATTCCTATCCTTTATGTATTTGATCTAATAGAAGCAACAACATTACCCTGTGAATTAATGAACGAAGTAACAGTTGAGCGATCGGAACAAAAACCATAATGACTGTTTGTGATAATATACTGTGGATGTAAATCGGAATATAACTGATTCTGTACATACTTTTAAAGCAATTATTTTAGGGCTGGTAATATTAAGGTAGACCTATTATTGTTAACTACGTGAGGGGAATTTTTATGATTAAGGGTGATTTCGGCTATTTTTAATTTTTCAGGAACTATACATGTTATTAAAGGCAGTTTAAAAATGTACGTTACGGGATTAACAATGGAATATATTACTCTTTCATAATTACGGAGCTGATTTGCTATTGTGCAGTGATTTACATATTTCTATAAGTGCAGTTATATGATAGGCTTATACTGATGAGATCATTCAAATAATCTGTAAAGTTTAGGTACAATTATCTTGTTGCAGGGAAGTGATGGCTTAGTTACAATAGTTTATGTTTTGAATTCATTCGTAATCTGTTGTGTATCATCAATTTCACGAACAAATATTTAAGATGACTTCGTTGGGACCTGCATATAAATAGTTCATTACAGACCATACACCACCTGGAGATCAGACATTAGCATGCGATTATTTGCATACGATTTACTTATATTATTTTAAAAAATATTTTAAGGACAATTATATCGGTGCATCTTAGGTGTGTCACCTGTTTTGTATATACATGTACAGTATGTACACTCGGGGAACCTATTCAGTAGTTGGGAGTGCTAAAACAGGAATAAATGTCTTGCCAAAGGACGATAGTACTGGGCTGGGGTTCGAACCATCAAGCTTATGCCTGTAAAGTCAAGTGAATTAACCACTATACAACGACACTTTCACATTGTTTAATTTTCAACTGCTTGAACTCCTTTTCAAACGCCTAATCAACAGAACGAAAAAGGATGGAAGTTGGATTGATTTTCTTCGTTTTAAGACGTACTGTTAATTCATTGCTTCTCAGATTCATGCAACATAATCTCGTAAAGTGAAACAAGTTTACCTTCTTTCCTTTTATCATGTGACCAATTTTAAGTATATTTTATTCTTCCAAAGTTTGAAAAACTTGTACACATTTTCCACTTTTTTACAGTGTTTATGCTAATATTTCATCAGTTTATCGATTATAGAAATGCTTGATCTATGTTCTAGAGTTTGACGATTGTTTAGTCGTAACGATTAAAGATGGATTACACTTATAGAACTATGTATATGATACTCATAATTGTTGTAAGCAACGTCTTTGAACAGATAGTGCTGGCTAGCAGCCTAGTGCATGTCTTGCTTATACACTGAGGCATCTCCGACAGTAGTCCAGAATCTGGCCTATTTAATTTTGATCTCCACCACACCAATGCTTTTGTTTTGTTTTCAATGATATTTTATTTTCTCCATTGCTTTTCACAAACAATAACAAAAATAACAAAATCAATACATAAAATAATCTGCATGTTAATATTATTATATAAAATATGATTTTACATTCACATCTAAATAATACAAATGAAGTTTTACTTTTTACATCAAATAAAGCATGAAACATGCATGCATGAAGAAGGTATGAACATAAAAAGAACTCTCCCTACTTACTTGCTACCAGCCGATGATGGCGTGATCATTAATTTAGGACGCCCGGCGAAAAAATAGGCTGGGCTGGGTGAGCATAATTATGAGTTTGTTGATAACGCCATCTTCGACGTCTTGAATCGAATGAAGTGTGTAGGGAATTGTAAAGGACCGGGCAGATTCTGGTTTGTTGATAACGCCATCTTCGACGGCTTGAATCGAAACAAGTGTGTAGGGAATTATAAAGGACCAGGCAGATTCTGGACTACTCCGACAGCTGTCACTTTTTAATAATACTAGTTGAATGTTTATTTCATATCTCGGTAACAAAGTAACATTTTATACTTGAATTATGTATGTGTGTGTAACATTTATTGTTTAATTATGTTAAAATGTACAAATACGAGTAATTTGCCAACACCCGTTTATTGAAAGCAGAAATCACTTCATGCTACAAAATCACTTTTATTTGCTATATTACTTTGCCAACATATAACAAATGGTATGATACATTTCATGACTTGCGTAAACCAATTATGAAAAATGGTCTTTGTGGTTTTGTAAAAATAAAATGTTCCAACTAAAAACCACACGATAACGAATCACAATCTATAATTCTTATCGTAGGCCTTCTATTTGGGATTATTGGTTTTATCTTCTCACCTATATATGTGGATTGCAACCTTTGTCCATCTGTTCCAGTTTTAATCTATCCCTGTGCACTCTTTATTGACTGGCACCTTACCAAGTTTCACAATTTGGCTCCAAAATGATCTTGTCTCCCTATCGTTCTACACCGTTTGATATGTTCCGGAGTAAAATCTGACTGACCTTCAAGCATACACACATTGTTATTATCATGATTATTCTGAAGTGAAATTTACAATACTGCTGTGCATCTCTTTTAATGAATGATATATTTGAATATCTCCTGGCATATCAATTTAAATACACATACTTATGTAATTAACGATGTGTCTCATCTAATGGAACTAGCTATTATTTGCTAGCTGTAAAAGGTTGTTCATTCTGAGAAAGGCTTTTACCAGCTACGCAAAATTTCCCACCCCTCCTTCCTCTCCCCTAAAATATCACAATGATCACCGAAAACAAATGTATTTGTATTTGTTTACGTGGCGTCATTTCTATCGCGTTGCCATAGTACATTTGCACGATGCCTATCTATTACGCGGGAAACGCTTTTTAGGAAATAAACCAATTTACTAAAATCATAGGTACACTACCTATATTATTTCCTCTAATCCATTACAGTTGTCATACTCTCGCTCTCGCTCTCTTTCTCGCTCTCGTTCTCACTCTCGCTCTCGTTCTCACTCTCTCTCTCTCTCTCCCCCTCTCTCCGTCTCTCTTTTCCTCAAATTCTAGTAAATGAAAGATAACCGCTAGTGTCATTGTTCTACTGTTTCCAATAATTTGCTGGATCTAATTCTAAGGCACCGTAAAATTGTAAATGTGTCTCACTTTATAATGCTTCTTTAAATCACTAGCACCAAGTCCGGGCACCAAGTCCTGTTATGACCTTTTACCACACTCACACACACATACACACACACACACACGCACGCGCACGCACGCGCACACACACGCGCACACACACACACACACACACGCACGCGCATACCCACACACCACTGACCTCTACCACCTACCATAGAGGTCAGTGCCACATACCCACACACGCATGCGCACACAAACAAAATATGCCTACTACACAGGGGCATTTGAATAGGCCTATGTATACATTAATATGTATCTGTATTTATTTGTATACGATTAACATCACAAGCAGTAACAAGACTGATTACAAATCTGTTTACATAACAAATATAATAGTATATCATTACACGTACTTAGAGATACTATGTTCCTTTTGCAGCCAACATCAAATTCTGTAGAACTTTGCAGGAATTATAAATATGTCATGTATATCCTATCTGTGAAATTTAAACGTTAGCAGTGTCTTAGTATTCAAATTATGCAGGGAAACCCGTTTACTTGCTAGACTTCACTGTCAGACACTATTGAGTGACTGACTGGCTTTTTTTCTTCTTTGGTAATAAGATACATAAAATGAGCTGTAAAGGGTACATAAGCATTTGTCTACATCAATAACCTACTTCTTGTAATGCCAAAAATTAAACTGATTGAATCTTTGCGCAGCATAAAACGTGCGACCATTCGGTACACTGGTCTGAAAATCAGACTATTACTTACTGGCTCTATAGCTCTTAAGTCGATTTGACAACTAATACTCATTATTTTCCCACTTATAGACATTTTCAAGCCCCCCTTTTTTTTAAGGGAAGATCTAAATTAGTATTATCTTTCAAATGCCGTTGGAATTTAACCTTTTCATTTTTTTGGCCTGCAAATGGGACATAGTACCTTTAAAGAAGCCAAGAGGAAAAAGGAGAAAAGTATTGACATATAACTGTATCCCCATGTTCTTATCAATAATATTTTAACCTCAAATTTCCTTTAGTGTATTTTCCATGTTAGTGGTTTATCTATCTTTGCAAGGAACTATTGTATTCTTTGCCTTTGTATGTTTTTATGAAAATGGTGAATAAATTCAATTCAATTCAACAGAAATACTAACTTGTCAAGAGAAATTAGATGTTTGACATGAAAGCACAACAGAATATATATTTCAGAACTAAATTAAATGAAGAAGAAATAAGAATGCACAAACGCAGAACAGTATACAAGAATAGAAAGTCAAATGTGAATGAGCAACACAACACCAATTATCAGAAGATCTAATAATACAAAGGCTGAAAAGTTCGAAAATTTCTTATTTAACAAAGCTTCAATAATACAGGAGCGTCATACTAAAATAATAAATGTTTAATTAATCTCCAGTCTCTATTTTATTTTCTATTAAATGAATGCCTTACTTCATAACAAACGCTAATTCTTTGAATAACAACTAATGATCGCCGTAACCACACCCTTTCTTTCTACTATTACCTATGTTTTTACAGGTGAGAACAAAAATACAAAATTAATGGAAAGTGTTTACTAGATTTAAGAGAAACATCAAAACAATGGATTCAAATTTGAATTGACTCAATCACGCCATCAGGTATGTGAGTACATAATAGGAACGATACAGAATATTATCAACAGAATATTATCAATAGCAGTGGCATGATCAACTTGGAAATTAAGATATAGCAACAACAGTTTTGTTTTTCAAGACAAACAGTAAAACGTGAAAATGAGAAATGTTATGTAACTATATATACAGGAATAGGCGTACAGGTAGGTTAAAAGCACCGCCCACATTGAGTCTGTGAACTATTTACAGACATACATATAGAAATTAATACATAAGTGGAGTAACATAGTGTGAAGTGTATAATGGCACTTAAAGTAATGGAATTCGTCCATCATGAGAATCAGGAGACCCAGTACACAGGGGCATTATCATATAAAAGGACATTACAGGTGGGAATGCAAAGAAATACTAACTTGTCAAGAGAAATAAGATGTTTGGCATGAAAGTACAACGGAGTATATATTTCAGGACTAAATGAAATGAAGAAGAAATATATACCATTAAGAATGCACTACCGCAGAACAATATACAAGAATAGAAAGTCAAATGTGGCTGACCACCGATACAACACAACACCAATTATCAGAAGATCTAACAAATACAAAGGTTGAAAAGATCAAAAGCTAACAACTACGAAATAGTCTTATTTAACAAAGTTCAACAAAACAGCTATATGAGCATCGTACTAAAATAATAATGTTTAATTCATCTCCAGTCTCTATTTCATTTCGTATTAAATGAATGCTTTACTTCATAAGAAACGCCAATTCTTTGAATAACAACTAATGATCGCCGTAACCACAACCTTTCTTCTACTATAACCAATTTTTGTACAGGTGAGAACAAAAAATACAACATAATGGAAAGTGTTTACTAGATTTAAGAGAAACATCAAAACAATGGATTTAAATCTAAATTAACTCAATCACGCCATCGGGTATGTGAGTACATAATAGAAACGATACAAATATTATCAACAGAATATTATCAATAGCAGTGGCATGATCAACTTGGAAATAAAGATATAGCAACAACAGTTTTGTTTTTCAAGACAAACAGTAAAACGTGAAAATGAGAAATGTTATGTAACTATATATACAGGAATAGGCGTACAGGTAGGTTAAAAGCACCGCCTACATTGAGTCTGTGAACTATTTACAGACATACATATAGAAATTAATACATAAGTGGAGTAACATAGTGTGAGGTGTATCATGGCACTTAAAGTAATGGAACTCGTCCATCATGAGAATCGAGAGACCCAGTACACAGGGGCATTATCATATAAAAGGACATTACAGGTGGGAATGCAAAGAAATACTAACTTGTCAAGAGAAATAAGATGTTTGGCATGAAAGTACAACGGAGTATATATTTCAGGACTAAATGAAATGAAGAAGAAATATATACCATTACGAATGCACTACCGCAGAACAATATACAAGAATAGAAAGTCAAATGTGGCTGACCGATACAACATAACACCAATTATCAGAAGATCTAACAAATACAAAGGTTAAAAAGATCAAAAGCTAACAACTACGAAATAGTCTTATTTAACAAAGTTCAACAAAACAGCTATATGAGCATCGTACTAAAATAATAATGTTTAATTCATCTCCAGTCTCTATTTCATTTCGTATTAAATGAATGCTTTACTTCATAAGAAACGCCAATTCTTTGAATAACAACTAATGATCGCCGTAACCACAACCTTTCTTCTACTATAACCAAATTTTTTACAGGTGAGAACAAAAAATACAACATAATGGAAAGTGTTTACTAGATTTAAGAGAAACATCAAAACAATGGATTTAAATCTAAATTAACTCAATCACGCGATCGGGTATGTGAGTACATAATAGAAACGATACAAATATTATCAACAGAATATTATCAATAGCAGTGGCATGATCAACTTGGAAATAAAGATATAGCAAAAACATTTTTTGTTTGTTTTAAAGACAAACAGTAAAACGTGAAAATAAGAACATGTCATGTAACTTTATATACAGGAATATACGTACAGGTAGGTTTAAGGCACCGCCTGCATTGAGTTTGTGAACTATTTACAGACATACATATAGACATTAATACATAAGTGTGGTAACATAGTGTGAGGTGTATCATGGCACTTAAAGTAATGGAACTCGTCCATCATGAGAATCGAGAGACCCAGGACAAAGGGGCATTATCATATAAAATGACATTACAGGTGGGAATGCAAAGAAATACTAACTTGTCAAGAGAAATAAGATGTTTTACATGAAAGTACAACAAAGTATATATTTCAGGACTAAATGAAATGAAGAAGAAATATATACCATTAAGGATGCACAACCGCCGAACAATATACAAGAATAGAAAGTCAAATGTGGCTGACCAACACAACACAACACAAATTATCAGAAGATCTTAAAATACAAAGGCTGAAAAGATCAAAAGAATACAACTACGAAATAGTCTTATTTAACAAAGTTCAACAATACAGATATATGATTATCGTACTAAAATATTAATGTTGAATTCATCTCCAGTCTCTATTTCATTTCGTATTAAATGAATGCTTTACTTCATAAGAAACGCCAATTCTTTGAATCAATTTTTTGAATAACAACTAATGATCGCCGTAACCACAACCTTTGAATAACAACTAATGATCGCCGTAACCACAACCTTTCTTCTACTATAACCAATGTTTTTACAGGTGAGAACAAAAAATACAACATAATGGAAAGTGTTTACTGGATTTAAGAGAAACATCAAAACAATGGATTTAAATTTAAATCAACTCAATCACGCCATCGGGTATGTGAGTACATAATAGAAACGATACAAATATTATCAACACATGTACACAATAGCAACTTGGAAATAAAGATATAGCAAAAACGTTTATTTTTTAATTTTTTAAAGACAAACAGTAACACGTGAAAATAAAAACATGTCATGTAACTATATATGAATAGGCGTACTGGTAGGTTAAAGGCACCGCCTGCATTGAGTTTGTGAACTATTTACAGCCATACATATATATATTAATACAATAAGTGGAGTAACATAGTGTGAGGTGTATCATGGCAAGAATATTTTTTTCCAAAAAAATGAGCAATAACCTAGCAGAATTTTGTCAATTTTAACAATGCCTCTGAGCTAATATACAATTAATCCATTTTGAATACATTTGGGTATCTCCCAAAATACTTTTTAATTGCATTTTTACAAAAATCCTCAAAGAGCGGACACTGACACAAACTTAAGTAATGGAACTCGCCCATCATGAGAATCAGAAGACCCAGGACACAGGGGATTATCAACCCTATTAACCAGTCTGGAGGCACAAAACCAGCTTGAAGAGTGAAATCAAATAGACGAATAATCAACCTAACCAAAATAGCTGAGCTAGATTTCTGAGCTAATATATATATATTCTTTTTTAAATCTAGTTTATATAAAATCAAATCTAAAGCAGGTTTTTGTAATTCTCCTACCTCTTAATTTGCTTCATAACTAAATCTTTTTGAATTCCCCTATCAGCTCATTATTAATGAATCAACATAATTAACGCTTTTTGTATGGTCAGTACCCAAACCTTGAAAGAGTGTACCAAAGGCATCTAATAATTTGTTTTGAAGAGGACGCTTTTCCCTAATTGTTCAAGTGCTTAGCAGAAATATTAAAATGCAACTCCCAAACTGTAGCATACGGACAAACTCTTTGCGTTTATACCGTTTAGAGAAAAATATAGCAAAATAAATATTATGTGACGTTATTTAATATTTGCATATTTAACCTTTTTGTATTGTACATACAAATACCATCTCACCATTTTACAAACATTATAATTTCTAATAATCGATTAAAGATGTCAGGTGAAATGTTATTTTTTATGGGCATGTTCACAGTCAATGATCTAATAGGAGTACATGTAGGTCTTCTTTAATTATGCTGCAATATACCTTGGAATGCGCGAATGGCGGTATGCTTAAATGACAGATAAATCGTTTCCCTCTCAAAATATCTTAACAAAATTCATAACTTAAACACATATCACCATTCTCCACAAACCTGTATAAATTACATGTAATCAATAAGAAAATAAATAATATTATACCTTTAACCGATACAGACAATGGTGTTACTGGCAGTTAAACTATGAACTTAGCTTTATACACATACATCTCCAACTCTTAATGAAACTTGATTTTCTTATTTTCACCTAATTTTTTCTGTGAAATAATATGCTGGCATATTTCGTGTATAAAAACAACAATACAAATATAATGTCAGTGTATTTGTACAGTATATACATATAAGTTATATATATCATAATTTATATAAATATAGATTATTGTGCTAAAGACAGAAATATATCTACATGATATGATATGGTATATTATATTATACAACATGCCTGTTTAAGATTTTTTTTCCCCGAATAATATGAGTAGATATTAATAGATTTTACAACTTCATAACACAGATGTCAATATACACACTTTAACAGAAAAAATTATCCGGTACGTAGGATAGGCAAATGTACAATGGTGAAGCCCCATATTTGTCAGCTTATACTTGGGAAATCATACGCCCATGACCATGTTACAAATAAGTTTGTGATATTATAAACAAATTGAAAAAAAAATCACCTTAAAGACTATCATGAGTTTGAGGTATCACAACACTAAACAAATAACCAGTAGTACAACTGATAGTTACATCATAAAACCTAGGATTAGTCCAGGTATTGGTTTCTAACAACACAAATATAGGGTTTTAATCTATTTGAAGTATAAAACATGTATATAACTTGTACGAAACCCATCTGAATGTTTATCATGAGTTTGTTTAAAGTTGATTACTTAGCTCATGTCATTTCAGTCTTTTCACATTCAGGCAAGTGAACAGCAAAATATACGGTTCATGACATTACGTTTTTCCTAATATTTCACCTTAATAAATGAAATATGAATCTTGCAGGAAATTAATCAAGATGTTATATCCAGAGCAAATATACAGTTTCCCCTCACAAACTAACTTCAAAAAAGAAGGTATATTCCCGGTTTGTTGACATATTTGTTAACAGTTTACGTAGTGAGAACAGACCTTCTCAACTTTTGTGACTCTTTGTGACCTTTCTTCTTTTCCACATTTTCTCTCTATAACCTAAAATATACACACACATTTCCTGTATGAATACAATACGAAGTGAGGAGGGAAGGCTTGTTATTCATTTACGCGGGAATACATATCTGAATTATGAAGCGTATGTGTGTTGTGGATATCTGGCGTCATGATTATTTCTACAGCTTTTGAACTGAGAAGAATATATGATAATCGTTCATGTTTTCACGAAGATTCAGTTTTAGTCACGAGACTTCAATCCTTTGATACCGCTGAAATTGTGCTGGAGGAATATTTACATAATTATGCTAATAATAATAGAGTATAATACCGTTAAAACACCCTGTAAGGTAAATGACTTCGAATGACAACAACAAAATATTAAAGATAACACCGGTTACAACGTCGTATACAATATAAGTGGATCGTAATAGGTTTCGCGTTACTTTGTATTTATACCGTATGAGTCAAAAAAAAAAATTACACCCAGAAAATTGCTAATTATTTTTAAAATCATCTGTGAACAGTAAATTATTATACATCTTATGAAAGAGCGTCTTATCCAAAATCATTTAGTATCATTTTTGTCTGGTAGTTGTTCACGATTTTTAAAATAATTATAATTTTTCTAGGTGTAAACTTTTTTGACCCACACTGTATATGAAAACATACAACACGAATCATTATCATCATAATAATCATTCATTAAAGTCAGCATTTGCTATCTATCGAGGGGTTAATGACTTTCTTACAATGATGATACTGCCTCTGTCCCCTTCTTCTTGTCTCGCATGGGACAAGAAGAATACAAAATTTACATCAACGCCAACAAAATCCTTAGTCAAGAAACGAATACAGAGGATTACTCCTGCATATCGGGGGCAAAATATTCACAATACTCCCTTCAGCTACGCTAATATTTCACCAATAATCTGTTCTAAACCAGCGTCAGACAAAGCTTTGCATAGCATGTCTACCTGTATTGTTGGTCGTGTAGCCCTTCTCCATTCAAAAAGCATCTCTTTGAATCCTGGCTTGGAAACACTGGTAGCCGATGAGCCGTCTTTGTGTATATATTTCTCAACTTCTGAGAGCGAGAAGCCAAACTTGTATCCTAGAGATATGACGTCCTTTGGGGAGCTGAGGCTAGCAACCAATTTATCCAGTGTAATATCTGATGCAAAGGGAACCTCATCTTGTCTACAAAAGGAGAAATATCTGTCTCAGTGAATGTATCATTACAATATCTTTCTCTCAATCCCTTTAGGCGAAGTATTGGAGCAAAGGATAAGTTGGACCAGATTTGTCGAATCACGTAATTATGCTGCATTATGTAGAGCGCTTAAAGACTTCTGACAAAGTGAGTGTGAGGCGCTATATAAGCACTATAATTATTTTATTTTGTTATCCTAACTGTGATCTTGAAGAAAGGTCGCGAGTCATCAATTATGAACAATTAAGACTGCGGGATTGTTTAATTCATGCACGACATGTTGAAATATAATGTGTGTACATAAATGCTAATGACAGATTGCAAAAAAAAGCACTTCGGTATTAGCACATAGTACAAATGATCAAAGATTTCAACTGATCACTCATATTAACATGGAGAGGTCCAACTTTCGCGTATTTTAGAACAATCACTCCAATAGTGATGGAAATATTTCATGAATACATACTTAATACTACTTTTCTAGCTTTTTATCAGGAATATTTCACTTATTATCATGGAATGCACCGTAGGTGTATGAATGTATACTAATTACGTGACTTGATATGAGCATGTGTCAAGTGTATTTTTGTTCTTATTGGGTTTTATAATTTTGTACAAATTGCGTTTATCTATTCATGACAGGATGTATCTACAAAATTATAAAAAGCCTTTCTTAAATGTTAATTGTTATCATCTATTTGACTTAAAGAAAAGGGGAAATAAATTTTTATGACTAGTGTACTCACACAATGTCTGCTTCGATCTCATAGTCTGGTTCAGCAGCTGCATTCATATATTATTTAAAGAATAAAAAGAAACAAAGAAAGGATACAAATTAAAATACTTTCCGTCTTCGTGTCTCTTCGAGTCTCTTAAAAAAGTAACTAACAATGCACAACATCGGGGAAAAGAACCATGAAACAATGCTGCAAACAGTGCTGCTTGGCACGTGCCACCTATCGAGAAAGAAAATGGGGGGGGGGGGGGGTCACGTGAAAAGGAAATAAAACGACCCGATACTGCAACCCCTCCCCCTCTTATTGATTCACATCTGACGAAAATAACATAAATAATATGCTATTTAAATCAGCGATAATGGAAAGCAGATATTTATCCTGAATTTTCCACTGAACACATAGAACAAATGATGACAATACCTTCTATTGAGGTGATTATTTCATGTTGAACAAGTATTGATGCATCCTGTTCTATGCGGAGACAGACTGTCTTCTGCTCTTCTTCTGAAGAGAACTGTAGCTGGAAGCTTAGCCTGTTGCAGTTTTCCTCCACAAGGCTACAAATCGGAACCTTTAAAACCATATAAAGAAGAACAAGGACAATGACAAAAATAAATAAGTACGACGGTGATCTGAATATTTGTCAGTTTTGGGAAACTCTATTTCATCCTTTACTGGAATATTGATTCAGCACGGACTAGTCATGTCAATCTCAGATAACGATGTTTTATTTGGCTCGAAATTACTCTAGCCTAACTTCGTGTCGCCTCCCAAGTGACGAAAATCACTGAACGAAGTATTTGCATATAGTACCCAACCTTAATAAAAAATCAAAACTCTATGGTGAACAAATCGTTCACCTCAGCATTTTACGATTGTTAAGCGCTTTGAAACTTTGTATTAAGCGCTATATATAAAATGTAATATATTATTATTATTTTTATTATTATTAAATGTACCATTTCCGTTGTTACTTATATTTACATAGACAATATTGTGGGAGAGCTTAAAAGCATAATCTTCACAGTAATCTTTGGGCGGCGCGAATCTTTCACAGAGTCACATAGTCACAAACGCACAGCATTCTGCACTCATTCACTCCACAGGCCCGTACAAACTAGGGGTTCGCGGGGTTCAACAACAAAAACAGATTTTTCTTTCTTTTCTCAAAAGGGGGGAAGGGGTATTGATTAAAAAGAAGTGGTGCTCCATACCTTCCCTGCCTGATGAGCAAAAAAATAATAATTAGTGCTCCCCCCTCCCCTCCCCTCCCCTCCCCCGCTTATTCGCCGGCTGATTAGCCGCCGCTAAATATTTTTAGTGCTCATTACCCCCCTCGCAATGTCTCACTATCACCTCTGGCTCAAAGTTGGCCACCCCTAAGAAACCTCCCTTAAAAAAAGCTTGTATGGGCTTGCATCAACCCTTTGACTGCTAAATTCTACCATTCCTGTAGTTTAAGGAGCCATTCTATTCCAGCAGGAATACTTTTTAAACGCACCATTTGTCGAGCAATGCTTGATTCCCCGTCACAGTAGAATCCAAGGTCAGTTTCATCTGATTGTACACTGAATTCGACCATGTCCATCACCTGACAGTACGGCACCTCTGATCTCCGTTCTTCTTGCTGGATTTCCTATGTGTAAATTTACGGTATCCAAAATATTGGCATATCAGGGCAATCGTAGAGAAACGCACTTATCATGTTCCGATCGGTTGCCATCATTCAACATGTAAAGGTACTATTCGAAAGGTAAGTGTATTCAATATAGGTACATTAATTAATTAATTGATTCAAAGTGTATCAATTTCAGAATTAATAACCCCAAAGTGAAGTAATTTTATGTGCATAGATTTCCTTTAACGAGGGAAAAACGCTGTTTGACACTTTTTGTTTTGATAAGCCTATCTGATAACTTAACTGCGATATGGCTCATTAAATATCTAGATTGCATGGTAGGAAAGATCTTACCTTGAGGTATTTCCTACAGGGCAGGAAAATGTGAATATGGAGGACTGGATTGCGTAGAGACGGCATGAAGAGCGGCTGGAAAGCTACACATTGCAACTTGATTGCTTGGAGATTGGTTGACGATATCGCCAGCATTTGAAAGTGACGGCAAGGAAACTCAACTGTGTCATCTGTTATTCGAGCGCCCCTCATTGCTGACAAGACTGTGCGTTCGAAGGATCCTAATCAGGAATGATGAATAAATAGTGTACAATTACAAGATAGGTTTAGATTTAAAAGGTCATTACTTTTCTTGAGTTGAAAAGCTGAGCGTTTGTATTTTTATTATCAGTACGATGGGAATGTTTTGCTTTTTAACGGACATACGAACGTAATGTTTTAAATTGAGAAAATAAATGTGTGTTTGGAGAACTGCAGGTATTTCAAAACATGGGTTCCATCCTTCGAAAAAAAACGAATTGACAAACTTATGTGTTATTTCTTGGAAAAGGTGGGCTCGTGAATAATGCTTTTTATATGATTTTAAAATAGACCTATTTCAAACTGTAAGGTGTGTACGTCGATGCATTTTTGGACATGAGTAATGGATATGACATTTTCTAAATACTCATTATTATCATTATTAATTTAGTTTTTGTTATATGTATTATCATTTTTGTTGTTGTCATTATCATTTTCCCTTATCATCATTTTGTATTATCATACACTTTTTTTGCTGAATATAAAGACAGAAAGCGTGTCTAAAAAAAAAAAAGGAAACAAAACATTCAAGCCTTTGCTAGTGCCTTCAGAGCAGTGCAAGGCTGAACTTTTTCATAAATTAAAGAAAGATGCAATATGTTTACCCGATTCTTTTGTGCAGTACAGAATAAGAACGGGTACATGGTCGCTCTGACGAAGATTGAGATTGTGCGGCATAATAAGGCTGGCAGGATTGAGTAATCCGTCTTCTTTCAAAGAACATTCTACGATGGATGAAATTCGAATCTCTTCCTCTTGAATAGGCAAGGTAGTGCTATTACGGCTGGAAACACGAAGCGTCGCCAAGGACCTCTTGTCTTGCTCCAAACAGCCCGGTGGGATTGATAGCCTTATACCCAGCTCCTGTATTTCCAGAACTCCACCCAGATCATCTTTGACACCATAGGAGAAGAAGCTTGTATATCCCTCCTCTTTATCTATGGCTAGAAATTGGAATGATATAATCCAAAAGTCAGTGTGCTTTGTATTGGGCTGGGTTGCATAAGATATCATATTATCCATCATCATCATCATCATTATTTTTATTAACGTAACCATTTTCCATCTTTCGAGGGGTTACTGACTTTCACATCGAAATGACATTACCTCCTCCACTTTTCCGAAAAACTTCTGAACCTCCGCATTTCCGGCCATAGGCATTCTTTAGGAAATGAAGCTCTGTTGGTGAAAATTCGAATTATAAGAAGTATTTATAAAGTATTCCGAGCAGATTTACTAAACGTTCACTACACATGTATATATTATATATATACATGTAGGCTATATCGTAACTCTTCACATAATGTGAGTAAACGCTTCTAGCCAAATAACCTAGCCAAATAAGGAAATACAAAGATAGCACACATTTAAATTTATTAATAAAATGAATATTGGGTAAAAGAAAATAACCTAAATTGAAACGTTGGCATATTTAGGCTTATCAACTGGATCACAAGTGAATAAATATGATAACAAATATTACCATTCGCTATTTCCAAGGCAGCGTCGGTGAAGTGTAACGCTTGAGCTGCTTCAAGAAGTCTTCCCCGAGTCCCTCCTAACCGTACCCAATGCTGTAGCATGCTGAAAACTTTACGTTGATTGAAGATCTCGGACTTTGTTGTGTCTAGCGCACGAACATACCCTGAGAAATCTGCATCGTCCAGTCTTAGAGCTTTTCGGAGTGTCCCTACGTCTTTCGCTGCTCGAGCGAAGCTCCATAGCTCTTTTGTAGTTGGCTTCCCTCCAAATGTGTCCATGTCCTCATCAGAATTTCCTGTTGTTTGCTTATCTTTAGCTTTATTTTAAGAACAATAAATTTACATTTTTAGGCAAATGTATTCATAACATTTCAATTAAACCTTTCAAAATTAGGATAATAGTTATTCATGCACCCTTCAGCCTTATCCAATCGTAGTGATATGATTGTACACTTTAATCCACGCTATCATATAAATATAATGCCAATGATCACTGGCGGTGTAATTTTTCGTTATTTGTGTAGATGTGCATAGAGAGTACCTTTAAAACATCGAAATAGTTCGGAAACCGATCGATGGCTTCTGGCCATCATGAAATTATCCTTCGAAGATTATCCAATTATTTTCAATACTTTCATTTTTCAATTATTTCAAATCAAAACATTTAGTTGGAAAGTAATAACGAAATAAAGTTTGAGCAAAAATGAATGCAAAAACAAAGGAAACATAAAATAATTTAGTATAATTATCTATACCTTCTGTTTTCGTTGCGGATTGCAATGACCCCCATACAAGCTTTAATATCGGGAGCGCTTCATGTCCGTGGGATTGAAAGGCTTTCCACTTGGAGAACATCTGGATCGTAGCATCTTTCATCCTGGATAATGTCCGATATTCTATGTGCTCCAGCTCGGTCTGTTCGAATCCCAACTTCTGACCGATCTCATAGAACCTATCTGGTTTCATCTGCCCGGCGAGTGCCACTAACGTCTCGTCAGGAATTTCACTGAGTAATAAAGGGACAGCTGAGTTCTCGTTAAGACCGCAAATGCCTTTAAAGTGCACGTTATAGCTCTTAATCTTATTTATGACATTTCTAGTGCCCTTTTAAAACCTAAAATTGCTATGAAGGTAATTTTAGACCTCTAATAATGTGTAATTTACTGATATTACATCCGAACATATCAATTTAGCTCCACTTTCAACAAATAAATCCGATAACCGTTTATTTCGAATAATAACAATAATAACGAAATAATTATAACCAACAAAAAGCCAACATTGGCATTGGCTGGAATAAAACGTATAAGGCGCTATTTCGTTTTTTTTTCAACTGCTGGTTAAATTATCTAATATTTGTGTGGCCCCACAAATATTAGAAATGGTTATATTTATGGATATTTTAGCCGTCTTTGAACCGATTTTGATTATCAAAGATGATTTTGTTATTTAAGTTGTACGTTCTTTCAAATTTGATACCAGTTTTTCATTATCTCACAAAACATTATTTTGTGCAGCGCCCTCTTTACCAAAACTCAACTATCCCTTTACGAATTAATTCTGATTGCTTTACCCCTGAGTGAACTCTCTTTAATAACATCCTTAGGCCTAAAGCTTTTATTGCTTTCTTCACGTTACATGGCATACAGGTAGCATATCAATGTGTGTGTGTGTGTATGTTTGTGGGCTCTTGTAATGGGTGTAAATCGGGGACAATCGTGCGTAACACACCTTCCAATCGGGGATATTTGGTAAATCGGGGATATCCCCGATTTCCAAATCGTTTGAAATGCTTTTAGAAACGCTTAAAAATAATTAAATAATACTGCCATCTCTTGTTCTGGTCTTTTGGAAAAAGTCCCCCATTTCTATTTCTGATACGCATTGCCTTTACACTTTTGTGTAAGGGTACCTTTGCTAAAAAAATTACACACATATTTGATATCCCCGATTACGTGGTAAAGTTCTCGCACATGTTTGATATCCCCGATTACGTGGTAAAGTTCTCGCACATGTTTGATATCCCCGATTACGTGGTAAAGTTCTCGCACATGTTTGATATCCCCGATTACGTGGTAAAGTTCTCGCACATGTTTGATATCCCCGATTACGTGGTAAAGTTCTCGCACATATGTTTGATATCCCCGATTACACGGTAAAGTCCTCGCACATCTTTGATATCCCTGATTACGTGGTAAAGTTCTCGCACATGTTTGATATCCCCGATTACTTGGTAAAGTTCTCACACATGTTTAATATCCCCGATTACACGGTAAAGTTCTCACACATGTTTAATATCCCAGATTACACGGTAAAGTTCTCGCACATAATATATCCCCGTTTCCACCGTAAAATCTTCACACAATATTTTGATATCCCCAATTTTACGGGGAAATACTCTGCAACTTAAGGTTCATTGAACAAAACCAGGGCGGCACTACATGGGAGGGGCAGGGCGCGACCGCCCCTTATATGTGCTCAAAAATATAAAATAAAAAAACTACAGAAGAGAAAAGAAGAAAAAGATGAGGGAGAAGGAAGAAGAGTATGAGAAAAGAGAGGACTGGGTCATACAACCACTGGCGTACTGGTGGGGGGGGGGGGGGCGCCAGCCCCCCAAATAAAATTGAACCATGACTTATTTTCACAAGTAATGTATAAATGTTCGTGATATCACATGATTTTCAACAAAATGCTAATTTCTCCATTATTTCTTGCAAACTGACCTATTCCCAAATAGCCAGGAAGAGCATATGTTTTTTATAGTCACTAAGGGCCTTATAGTGGCCACGAACAGTAACACTAATTCCTTTCCAGAAGCTACTGTGCAAAGCACTGCCGGGAGATAACATGCTACCCACCACTCGGGCTGAGAATGGACAGATTTGCGAACGAGCGTTCCATACTTACATCATGTAACACTGCACATATACCGTTAAGGGGCCCATTGGGGGAAATTGAATTCAGACAAGATTAAGAGTAGAGAACGGTACAACGAATCGTCATCTTTCTCTAATAATTAAATGAAACGGCAAAGCTTCCGCGCTTAGCGGGAGGGGCAACTAATTTCAGACTAGGATTAAGAGTCGAGAACGGTACAACGAATCGTCTTAATCTTTCTCTAATAATTAATGAAACGCGAAAATGATTTCAGACATAGGATTAAGAGTAATAATTAAATGAAACGAAAAAGCTTCCGCGCTTCGCCTGGGAGGGGGGGGGGGGAATTGAATTCAGACAAAGACACAATAAAACGATTCGTCTTCTTTCTCTAATAATTTAATGAAACTTGAAAGCTTCCGCGCGTTTCGCGCGGGAAGGGCGAAAATGAATTCAGATAAGGACTAATAGTAATAATTTATTGAAACGTCAATGCTTCCGCGCTTTGCGCGAAGGGGGGGGGGGGGACGGAATTCAGACAAGGATTAAGAGTCGAGAACGGTTCAACAGTAGGCTAAAATGAATCGTCTTCTTTCTCTATGAATTTAATGAAACGCGAAACTGATTTCAGACATAGGATTAAGAGTAATAATTAAATGAAACGAAATAGCTTCCGCGCTTCGCGTGGGAGGGGGGGGGGGGGGACTGAATTCAGACAAAGACACAATAAAACGATTCGTCTTCTTTCTCTAATAATTTAATGAAACTTGAAAGCTTCCGCGTGTTTCGCGCGGGATGGGCGAAAATGAATTCAGACAAGGACTAATAGTAATAATTTATTGAAACGTCAAAGCTTCCACATTTCGCGCGGGCGGGGGAGGGGGACTGAATTCAGACAAGGATTAAGAGTCGAGACCGGTATAATGAATCGTAATATTTCTATAATAATTAAATGAAACGTCATAGCTTCCGCGCTTCGCGCGAGAGGGGCGAAACAAGAATTAAGAATCGAGAACGGTACAACGGATCGTCTTCTTTCTCTAATAGTTTAATGAAGTGTCAAGGCTTCCGCGCCTTGCGCGGGAGGGGGGCAAACTTAATTTAGACAAGAACACGATACAACGAATCGTCTTCTTTCTCTAATAATTTAATGACACATGAAAGCTTCAGCGCTTCACGCGGGATGAGCGAAAATGAATTCAGACAAGGATTAAGAGTAATAATGTATTGAAACGTCAAAGCTTCCGCGCTTAGCGCGGGAAGGGGGGAACTGAATTCAGACAAGGATTAAGAGTCGGGACCGGTACAATGAATCGTCTTCTTTCTCTAATAATTAAATGAAACGTCTTAGCTTCCGCGCTTTGCGCGGGAGGGGCGAAACAAGCTTTAAGAGTCAAGAACAGTACAACGGATCGTCTTCTTTTTCTAATAATTTAATGAAGTGTCAAAGCTTCCGCGCTTCGCCGGGAGGGAGAAAAACTGAAAAATAACTTAGTTCCTGACTCCGGGTTTATAGGGTTAAATTTGTAGACATTTGGACATTGGCATTTTTATATTTGTCGTTAATAATATTGGTGGCTCGTTTTGTCGGTAATCGGCGGCCTCTAAACCCTCCCCCCCCCCCCCCCCACCTCCCCCACTGAAAAAGATCTAGCGACGCCCCTGATGACGACACAGTTTATACACTCGAGATAATTTTTGCAAGTACTACTGGTGAAGTACCGGACCACCGTCTTTGTGCATTGTGCGGCATCAAAGCATAATTTATTCAACGTCTCATGACGTGACAGATCACTTTTCTCTAACTTCCAATCAGAAGGCCTCTTTTTTTCCATGAAGGGCCGGTGGACATTAATGCGCCAAATGTGGTTCTCCGAATTGCAAAAGACCCCTACTCTTTGAAGGGGTAGGAGAAAGCAATCTTACGTCATATTACTCCAGGAAGTGCCTGAAAATGCGTCTAATTTGGTTCTACACTGTCGCTCATAAAGTTGGAATATTTTTTTCTTATTCCAATTTATGGAATTATTTTAAAAATAATTTAAAAATAATAGATCTAGATAATAGTATACATTCTCAGATTTTATTGAAAAATAATTTGCCAATGTGTTTTTTGCGTGACTGCTAAAGCATGTGTATGCTACTATGCTTATCAACTAGGGGACCTATGCCCTTAAGTCATAAATGACAGTAATGAGGATTAATGCCACACAAAAGGGCACTAATATAACACATCGACACGGTTTTGATCCTGGGGCCTCACAGTTACGAGGCTATTGCTTTGTCACTGAACCATGACTGTACGCAGCGGGGGCTAGGGTAGGGGCAGTTTCCATAAATTAAAAAAAAAACAGAAAATGCAATACATTTTCAATAATTTATTGCATTTAACCCCGGTGCCTAACATTAAAAAAATTCTGTGTGCCCATGCCTTGAGCCATAATACATGGCCGTCCAGAGGAGGTCCTTTGAGGAGGAGGGTGCGGTGAGAAGGCATCTAGGGAGGTATATTACTATGGGGACTTTTCCAGGTAAAAATGAAATAGAAATATGCATGAAAAATGAAACAGTACTGAATAGGAGAACGTGGAGAAACATAAAAGATTTTATTCGAAACAAAATCACTGCAAATGCTAGAAACGCTAGATGTTAAGTTGCTTGCTCTTGTGCTCCACATGATTTAATTTTTATTTCGCTGGAAGTCCCATAGTAATAAACCTCCCTAGCCTAGGGAGTATTAATTTTTTACAAGAAAATGAAATTTTATTTAAGAACTACTGATGATGACTAGTGTAAGTGAAACCATCTTGTAAATCAGTTGTCTAATTATGGATAGTCAAAATATGCCAGAACTTGTCAAATAATTGTCCTCATCTGCTTTTGACAGTATTGTTTTCTTCTAAAGTCAGTGAATTGGTCTGGAAGGTTTGGCTCACTCTTTATGCTCAAAAGACTTTTAAATAACATAATTTTAATCTTGTTAGTAAAACCTCATGGATTCTGACGTCCTTATTTAGACAACTGATTCAAACTGATTCATACCATGATTTACCCCTGGTAGATTTGGTCAATTGTCTACATAATTTACAAAAGAAAACTAATTCTATTTAAAATAACATTGTCAACCACACAAATTCACTGAAAGTTTTGTGCCTAGTCAATATGAAATCGATTTGTGCCCCACATGGACCCCCTCGCTTGCTTCATTCAGGGGGGGGGGGTCATGTTTGGCCCCCCCCCCTCCATGACAGCACAATGTGCAGTATTGCAATCAACTTGCTAGATAAGACTTGTAAGCATGGAAAATGTGCAGGTAAATCTTTAACCTAAATGTTCGTACATTGTCTCTACATTCATTAGCTTTTTAGTGTGTTGAGAAATGCAAGTTTTCAGCACGGAATAATCTGAATTTGTCTTGCTTGCAAAGTTGTACAAATCTAGTTAGACCCCTCAATGGGGCTCCTCGTAAGACAATAAGAATTATGTTTTTGTTTAAAAATGATGACCCTTCCTTTGCTATAAAGTACATTCTTTATAAAGTACCCCCCCACCCCCCCTCCGCTTCCGGCGCCTATGGACCACCTGTATATAGATGGATGATTAGCTTTGCCTAATTAGTTTAACTTTTTTGTTAAGAGAATAGATATGAAACACTGCAGAGGAAAAGCACTGTCATTTGTTCCTTAAATTTAGGAAGTTTATTGCTATTGGTTTCAACACAATGTATTCTTTTTCCGATAATTACCAACAATTTTGAAACGAGTTCAAGTGTTTCAGTTTTTTTTCTTCAATTCAATTCAATTTATTATTTCATTTAAAAAATCAAAACAATATATATACATGAGAAGTGCAATGGATCATTAGCACCCGATAAAGCCGATGGCTTGAGGGAAGTGGGTTGACCCATAACATAAATGACAAATGTGGAAAATACAAAACATTAAACATTAAAATTCACAATATAACAAAATGCAAGACGTAAACAAGACATTACAAACTAAAACACAATAATACAGAACGACATAATTTATAACGTAATTGTATGCATCAGGGAAGTCATTCATATGTGGCAAGAAAACGCAACTTGAATTTCGATTTGAAAAGAATTTAGAGTGGTCACATTTTTATTGAGTTTTCAATATTGTTCCGAAATTCACCTCCTTTTGTTGTATAGAATTTACCTTTCGTAATTTTAAACGTGAATATGGCAAGAAAATGTTACGTTTTTGTCTTGTGTTGACATTATGTGTCTTGTCAACTGTAACAAAGTAATTATTAAACACAGGTGGTAACAAATTGTTCTGATAACGATATATAAAGACTCCTGTTTTAATTGTTACATTAACAGAGACATTTAATATATTCAGTTTCTTAAACAACGGATGGGTATGGGCAAGATAATGGGAGTTTGAAGATAGACGAATGGCTTTCTTTTGTAAAGTATTTAGCCTGTTTAATGACACGAGCTGGCCCCTCCCCATACAAGACTACAATAATCGACATAGGGCAGGGCAATGGCATTGTACAAAGTGAAAAGGGTTTTCAGCGGTAGAATAGCTTACTCAACATGCTAAGCTTTCCACGAATGGAGTTGATGTGATTAACCCAAGTTAGCTTATCATCTATCTGTACTCCTAGGAAATTTATAATGCTTGCTCTTTGTATTTTATGGTTATCTAGTTTATCGAAAAATCAAATTGAAGATGTTTTATGGCTCATGAAAACACTCTCCTGACAATCACAGGAAGTTTTAATGAATGTAATCTTGCATGGATTGAGCAATAAAAATACAAGCAGACATTGATTGAATGTGGCTTAATTCTGTTGGCGCTTATTTGAACAAAAGAACATATATTTAGTTTTGTCAGTATTGAGAAATAATTTGTTAGCTTTGAACCAGGAAGTGATCTTGTTTAATTCGACATTTTGCATAATTTTGAAGCGTATTTTTATCAGCATGTGGAAATAAATATGTTGGTATCGTCCCGCATATAAAACAAAATGTAATAATTCAGATGTATTGATTATATCATTCATATATATAAAAAATAACAAAGGGTCAATTATACTTCACAATTACTCTTCACATAATTCAAATGCAAATAGATTGTTATCATTTACGAAATTATAGTGTCTGTTAATTGAAGCTCTATGGCAACGGAAATACGATAATGAAGAGGCTAACTTTGCTGTATTCTCATTTTGTTCAGATAACTGTAGTCTAGTGTTCATTACGTTGCTGCTTTTAGAAATGTTGTAGTGACAAATATATTGAAATATATGTTGATTTTAACAATATTGAATGCTTCATTTGATTTGCTAGGCACCTCACTTTGTTACAATTTTAGCTAATTGTTGTTAGACAACTGATTTAAACAGGTTAAACCAGGGAGCTTTCGAGAAAAGGCCCATGTTGTTTTGTTCATTAAATTGGTTACTTGTAGTACATATTGAGGTTGTCCCTCCTAGAGAGAAGAATAGTTACAATGTCAGCATTAAGTTAGGATTATTTCAGAAAAACAATAGTTGTTTTTTCTTAAGAGATAGTTATACATGTATCTCTTTCATTGACTTTAAGTTTCATATGATTGACTTTGCACCTCACTGTGTAACTGTGAACTGGAAATGATTGTTTTGTAGATCAAACCATCCAATGTTAAACCTTTCTTTGTAAAAAATAACTTTAAAAGAGAAGTTTGCAATTCAGAGGAGCATAACAATGGAATGAATTGCCGAATAATGTAAAAGCTTTGAGCTTTTACAGATTCAAATTGGACAGTAGAGTGAGAGAGTATTTCCCATTTTCTCCATCTCTCTCTCTTTCTCTCTCTCTCTGTTATGCCTCTTGTTCGCAAAATGTGCAATACGCTGTGCAATCACACTAGCTGCCTATTCAATCTAGTTATAATCAATCTTTGCCAGTTTGCTAATTCGCTTGTTTTTCTCGATCTATTGCATCATGAGGTATATTCTTTTGAATATTTTAATTTCTTGATTTTTAATTTTCAATTTCTGATTTAAAGTTAACATTTAATTTATTTTATTTCATATATATATTCATTAATTATCATATTATGTTATTTATCGCGCTCGTTATATCTATTTGCATTGTTTAATTTGTATTGCGTCTTATTCTGTATTGTATATATTGTGTATGTGATTTGTATGTATGCACGGACTTGTAGAATAACAGCCGTTGGCTGAAGCAAGTGATCCGTGTTGAAATAATAGAAATGAAATGTAATAAATGACTATAGTTATCATTTCATGGGCCTGTCTGTCTATTAACAAAGGCTACCTCACATGCTTAGGTTTAACCATTATTTACATGTAAGGAGTCGAACTACTGACATCCATTATTGACAACATTCATCTCGGGATGAATGAATGCAAAGGCGAAACTCCTTTTGGTTTGATATCTTTGTGTAGGAAACTGCATGTAAAAAATTCCTAGGTAATTTAAAAGGAAACAGAATGCATGTTCAAACAATACTTTAAGTACGGATTTGAATTATGGAACAAAATACAGGCAAAAGTATAAGGATTATGAACAATAGCTGTTTCTTAATAATTGTTAGACATCTTTAAATCAAGGAGCTTTCGGAAATAGGCCCATAGCGTTTTGTTCGTTAAATTATTACTTGTTGTACATATTGGAGTTGTCTTCCAAGAGAGAAAAATTGTTCAATGTTAGTGTTAAGTTAGGAGTGTTACAGAAACAAATTGTTGTTTTTCTTGAGAAAGAGTTATATCTCGTTCATTGAATTTAGGGATTTCAGTTATATTTGTTTTAAATATGCCTCCAGATTGTCTTCAGATTGTCCGTCCTTCCATACCTCCGTCCATCTGTCTAGCAACTGACCTGTAACACACTATCTTACAAACTGATGGAAGGATTCCATTAAATCAGGGAGGTGTCTCACCTCCCTGATTAAATCTATTAACTTACATGTAGGTGTAGTATGTAGAGTTATGCATGTATATCTAGAATACATTGTGAACACTGTCAAAGAAGATGAATGGATTATCGTCAACCCTGATTTGAGAAGCGACCTATATGGCATGCTCTGGGATTATAAGTCATATGGCATAAATGTTTCTTATTTTTTGGTAGTATGTTGTTTTGCATTTGAATTCTTAACATGAGATTGTATTAAGTGTCTTTGAAAAAAGCAATACAAATAAATGTTTCAATCAAATTCACCTGTTGAATAATTCACTAATTTTGTACTTTTTATTTGTATAAAATCTTAATAGAAAGTCTGCAGAAGTGGGTGCAATAATTGTTTCGTACGTCATTTTTGTTTGGGGGGGGGGGGATGCGCAAGACTGAAGGGTTAGTTTGTAATGAAGGTGTCAAGGCTTCAATGTTTCTTTATTTTTCCACATAATACACATAAACAAATTAGCATGTAATACATATACAGGTTGAATAACAAAATATTAAACATATTTGGGGTAAGAGATGAATAGATTTGACAAATAATTATACAAATAATTTATGTAGAATTTTTACAGTGGTGAAAAAACAAGTGGAGGAATCTAATAAAAAAGCGTAGCTTGTATTTTATAGACCCCCTTTAATTAAAAAAAGAGTTATGAATGCTCTGTGATACAAATAAATAGAAACAAAATATGCTTACATTATTTTACCCCCCCCCCCCCCCCAACGCTACAAAACAAAAGAGGATGTAGCTGACTTGTTATATTGCTGTATGTAAATTAATAACAAGTGATGACTTTACTAGCAGAAGAGAAAGAGAGAGAGAGAGAGAGAGAGATGGAAGGGATGAGGTATGGACGATTAAGGATGAAGATGATGAAGATGTGGAATGAAAGATGAGTGGGTGGAGGTTTGGACGCTGTGGCTGAGTGTTCAACCGTTTAATATTATCCTCATCACCCTTTTCATCATGATCATATAATGTTTTCCTAACGTGTAGCATGCATGGTTCTACCCAAGGTCCTGCTATTCTACCAGAATTTACATGATTGAAACACTATGTTTATCAACTCAGCCAAATTTCTATCGCTATTAATAAACATTTAAATCATAACATGGTGTAGGGTGGCCTATACGGGTAAGGCACGGCGCGGCGGGGCTCTAATTTGCAGAGAACAACAAACACATCTTCACTCCATGCTTGCATGTGGGGATCTGCCTGGGATTATGCATGCTTGCAACCTCATGGGTTTATTTGCATATATCTACATAGATTTACATGTACATTGTATGGCAACTGTAACTAATAAATATTCAAATAACAGAGCATACATGAATATCCATAGATTTCCGTGCATATCAATGAGCTGCTATGAATATTCAATACATTCATACTGTAAAGAACAATAAACCAAAGGATGAACATGAAAGGATAAACGTGGAAGGAGTAATACAAGAGACTAAAATTGGGGAGAGTGAATATAGCACAAGAGCATGTAGAGGGAATGGTGACGGTGATTAAATGTGATGGAAAGAGCAAAATGGAGTTTGATGATAGAAGAATGCAAATAGACATATGGGAAGATAGGATGCTTTCATACATGCTACAGTACAATGTCCTGTTCAAAATATAGCTCTACACTGGGAAACCAAAATTAATTCGAAACTACAATAAGGTGTATTCTTTACAATTTTGATGACAAGTATACAGGATCGAGGCAAACATGCCTTGCATTTTCCTCTTAACTCATGGGGATACTGGATAGTATACGGTGGACCGCTCTGGTCGGCCTGGGTCATGCGCGGATCCAGGGGGGCTGAGGGAGCTTCCCCCCCCCCCCCCCCCGCCAAAAGAGAGAGAGAGGGAGAGAGAGAGTGAAGGAAAAGAAGGGAAAGGGAAAGACGACAGAAAGGGAAGGAAAGAAGAGGAAGAAGAAGAAAAGAAAAGAGGGGGAAGATCAGTTGCGATTTTTTTTCCCGCCAACAAGGTGCGCTGGTACGGATCGGGGGGGGGGGGGGGCGAGTGGTCATTACCCCTCCCCCCCCCCCCCCTCGCCACTAACAAAACAGAGAGAAAAGGAAGGGAAAGGAAAGGGAAGTGAAAAAAGAAAAAAAGAGAGAGAAAAAAGTGATAGAAAACAGAGGAAGAAGACAGGCCCGGAAGAAAAAAGGGAATAGGGAGAAAGTTGAGTTGCGATATATATATTTTTTAAAGGAAATGTTGTTGCATATTTCTTATACCGTAATATACAATTTATACATTGAATGTATCAAACATTTAGATGATCATGAATGATTCTGTTAACTATTAATGACGGTTATGACCTGTTCATGACACTGTTAATAAATATCATGAATGAATCAAAATAACGTTTAGATACTGTTAATAAAAGGGCTCCCTATTTTCAACAGAGAGGGGAAATTCAAATTCTAGCATCTCTTCAAAATATCCATGTTACCAATAAACTTTAGCATGGATATTAGTTTTTTGCAGGCAGAAAGAAACGCAAAAATGATCATGCATTGGTATGTTAGTGTATCATTAGAATTATTCATATTGTTTTATTACATCTCGTGAAATAGTATGCATTCAAGCTTTTGGAACTTTTTTTGTATTTGTATGAAAGAAAGCGTTTGGAACTTATAATGCACATGATGTAATTTTGGTAACCCGACACATGCTCCGCCGACAATTGCTCCGCATGAAGCGACATTTGCTCCGGTGACATTTGCTCCGACGACATTTGCTCCGCCCAAAAAGTGCCCCGTAAAATACAAATGCTACTACGACCATTATTGCTCCCCCAAAAGTACCCCGTTGAAGACAAATGCTCCGCCGACGTATCAGGAGTGCCCCGTAAAAGACAAATGCTCCGACAATAAAATTGCTCTCTGATCCAAATGTGCCTCGTGGAAGACATGAATGCTCCTCTGGCAATTAGTACAATAAATTGCTCTGCCGTCATTTGTTTTGCCTAAAAAGTGCCTTACAGAAGACAAACGCTCAGCCGTTTATTGCTCTACTCCATAATGTTTAATTAAAAAAATCAAGTTATAGCTCCTTATGCAACTTCTTCACCGAAAGATAATTACTCCGCTAAAAGTCTGTTTCATGTATTGCACATTAGCTGATTCAAAGCTCAAAACTCTCCCTCTCTCTCTTCTCTCTCTCTTGCTCCTCCTTTTCCTTTTTACACCCTTTTCTTGTCTTCCTAGCTCTTTTCTTTCCTCTCATGCTATTAGTCTTCTTTCATTTTCCTCACTTTTTCTCTTCTCCTCCACTCGAGTTCTATTTCTCTCATGAAATTGTAACATAATGTAGTACATGTAGTACATTCTTGTTTAGATTGGATTTTTCAATAATATCCAGTCCGTTCTCTAAAGATTTATTTTCTTCATTTAAGTGTTTGTAGCTTTACTATGTATATATATATATATTAGTGAGTAAAGCACCCCGTCTCATTCGAGTACTTTGTTTTCAATGACTTTAAGGGATGAAGAACTAACATCAAACTGCAACAAAATGATTTGTGAAAATGGGAATAAGCAGTAAGGTTAAGAACTAAACCATGAAGATAATAAAATAACAGTGTTATTCATTTTCTTTATTCTTACCTTTTCAAATAATAATTACAAAAAATGACATCATATATTCAACCAAAAAATCCATGATGCAAATATATTATATCATAAGTTACCATCCTTTTCTGAAAGAACTGTTTTCACAGTTATCTTCATTATGTTTCAACCTAATTATTTTACAAACTGTATAGGCCTAATTTCCATAATGCTAATATCATTTTCTACAGATACAACTAACCACCTTCTCTTGACTTGTAAGAAGGTTTCGCTTTTTTGGAAGATTGTATCCAAATTAATTGATACTTTGTTTAATTTAAGATTTTTTTTGAACGAAAAATTCTTTTAATAGGTTATGAAATAGAGAAAAGAGAAATGAATCTTGTCAATCTTATTTTAAACTTTGCTCAGTTTATTATCCATAGAAACTATATTAGAGAATGTTTTGGAAGTGAAAAGCACAGGATACATGCTGTATATTTGATAAAAGAAGCCCCGCCGTTCCGCAGGCCATGACATGTAAGCCTCTAGATAAGCATATTTCTTGCCTGACTGTAAATTTAGGAATTTGTCATTTTCCAAAAAACGCATAAAAAAGTACAATTTACTAAAAAGTGAGGAAAAATCTCGGAAAATTATGTCAATTCAGCAACATTTGTAAATCAACGGTATCGAATTATAGAAATAAATCACTTTCGAATCATATTGGGGGGGGGGGGGGGAACTGCCCCCATCAGTACGCCAGTGCCCCCCCCCCCCCGATCTACTCCTTGTTGGCGGGAAAAATCGCAACTGATCTCCCCTACCTTTCTTCTTTCTCTTTTTTTTTTCTTTCCCTTTCTCACCTCTTTCCCTTTCCCTTCCCTTCCTTCTCTCTCTTTTAGGTTTTCGAGGGGGGGGGGGGGGGAGGCAAGGGCCTTTCGGCTCCCCCCGATTCACACGTTGTTGGCTGGATTAATCGCAGCTGATCTCCCCTTCTTTTTACCCTTTTCTTTTCTTCTTCCTCTTTTTTCCTTCCCTTTATCTCCTCTTTTACTTTTTTCTTTCCCTTTCCTTCCTTCTCTCTTATTTGTTTTGATGGGGGGGGGGGGGGGGTAACAGCATGGGAGGCAAGGCCTTTTCGGCCCCCTCCCGATCTCCTTCTTCCCCCCCCCCTTTCTTTTTTCTTCCTCTTCTTTTTTCCCCTTTCTCTCCTCTTTCCCTTTCCCTTCTTTTCCTTTTCTCTCTCTCTTTTTTTTGCGGGGGGGGGGGGGGCAAGGCCCGCTCGGCCCCCCCCCCCCCCTGGATCCGCGACTGCTTGCGCTGCATGCAGAAACGAGTAGTAGTATATGGGACCAAACTCAATTAATTCTGGCATGAATGTTCAGCCCGAACACTTCAGCTATTTCTTGTCATCACTAATATAAATTATAAAGGCCTTTGACGAGCAACACCTTTCAGGGAACCTATTAAAAAGTTATAACATTCTTCGTAACTGAGAAGGGAAAAAATACGAAAACACACACAAAAAATACTTTTCCCAGGACTTAAGGTTGTCTTTAACCAGTTTGTGGATATGCATAATCATGCAAGTACAAAGTGGGCCTATTTATGCGTCATTCAGAATTGTCTCAAAAACTAGGCAACACACAAAAAGAACAGACATCCGAGATATTGATCAAAGAATCTTTTAAAAACCAAACTCGAAAACAATAGGATTGAGCACCATACAATTATTAACATATCAAAGAATCTATGCTGATATTGCAAAATATGTATAAAAAGGATTGGAAACCATTCTCATACTCCTGCTAACCGAACAATAGTCAAAACACTCTCAAATGGTGATGCAACAGGCAGCATTATAACATAAAAACAATCCTACTTATCAATTGTTGGATGTTAAATATCCTTAATAACAATACAAATCTAGAAAGCAATTACAGCTTAAACAGGAAACGTATGATACATGTGTCAAACTGCTCTGAAATAGAAAGATTGAAAAATAAGCTTTACAAATAAATAGGCACCGTTGAACGGGGTGGATGAGAAAACAAATTGGAAAGATGTTTTGGGTAATTTGTTTACAAAGTAAGAATGCATACCCATTTCATTTTTCTTGATTATTCCCCACATATTTCCAGCTTCCTGGCTTTGACTATCATGCTGTGAATCATCAATCAAGTAATATCTCCTCCCGGAGGGAATATGTACATTACTTTAATGTTCTGAAACATGTCTAAATTTTCTTTCTCTTGACCTTCTAGATAATGATCTGATTTACATGAAGGCCTCACAAATATGGTGTTTCATAACATTCCTAAGGAAGAAAATGATTGCATTTTGAAAGTGTTATAATTTGTTTCCCTTTAAAGAATCTTATTTCTGTTATTTTTGTTTAAAAAAACCGAGGTGAATTGGATCAGGCAAGCATGCAATTATGAATTATACAAAAGAGCTTACATGCAAAAGGCCCTAAATCCATTAAAAAAAAATCATTTTGAATTTTGTTACACTGCTCAATAGACTTGCACCATGTGTATCAAACTGACTATTCAATCCAAAAAAAGTTTCAGGAAGTTTGGACAAAATATATATGAAAATAATGTTCTTTCAAAAGGCCCTAATTCTCCAAGTTGTGTATAGTATTGGATAGAGTTCACAGCTGTTTGGGTGTTTGGGGGTGGTGGTGGGGGGAGGGCTCGGGGCAAGGTGGGCAGGGATAAAATTAACCAAAGAAGGGGGTAGATGGTGGATTACCCTAAAGGGGGCAAGGAGCTCAAAAATCCACAGGAGGGGTACAGTGCACGGGGCAGGGTGTACTATCCCGCAAAGAGGGGCAGAAGGTGACAAGTGGATTTACTCCAAAATAGCTAAAGTGGATTTAGGTCCTTTTGCAACAAAACTCTTCATATTTTGGGGGTATAACATACCTACAGCAAGGGATTATACAGCATCACATGCACTACTATAGTACAAATATACTGATATTGCAAATGGCTATATGGAGGTATTAAACAACTGGTTAGCCGGATAACATTACTGAACGGCATCTCCAGAACAGACATTTTCAGGCATCTTAAGAAAGCTTTTGAAATATCCGGCAAACAATATGTCATATCTTCTCTTAAAAAATCAATTCAAAGAGAGCATAGGCATGTTCCGAGTAAGAATATCCAGTGCGGAGCAACTGTCGGCGGAGCAAATGTCGGCGGAGCATATGACGTCGGAGCAAATGTCGCGGAGCAAATGTCGCGGAGCAATTGTCGCGTTTTGCGGAGTAAATGTCGGCGGAGCAATCGTCAGCGGAGCATGTGTCATGGATTCGTAATTTCAGGTGCAATTTACTGTGTTGACCGCTTGTCGAATACTCGAATACTCGTTTATTTTTGCTTAACCTTTTATACAGTAATACAGATATGTCCAAGCCGACCAGTTTTGTTTTTAATCATGTCAACCACAACCTTTCTAAACATGATCAAAATAATATGGGACACGCACGGCCAGCCACTAGTTTAGGAAATCTTCAAATGTTAATCAGTTATATGACAAAATAACTTGTCGGTTGCCTTTCGAAAACGTAGGCCTATATACATTTAGTCAGGCCTGAGTGGCAAAACAATTATTGTCTTAAAATAAGAAAAAAACATATTTGATGACATTCCAAATTCCCCAATAACCAACACGATTTGAGAGTGAGTACTTGTTTTTGTTCTTCTTCAAAACTTACTCAATAAAATAGTATTAATAGCTGGCCCGGATACTTCAGCCTCTCACGAAACGAACGTAGGTGTCTCAGGCCAAGGCCTGAGGTGTCTTTCCATTTTCATGTTGTTGTTCTTTGCAGGCTATATTTTGTATGAGAGGGTGGATCGAGTATCCGCCTATACAACTTTAATAGTACAAAAACTACAAGCTGTCTTTATTGGCATGTTTGTTTCAAAGAACCTGCTACGTATAAATCTGTAAAAGTGATATAAGTAAAACAACCTTTTCACTCTGGTTCTGAAGGGTATAAAACACAACTTGTAATCACATTATAGTTATCATATTACAGGTCGATAAAGTCTACTCCTTGGAACTTAATACCGAGTCCGACATCTTTATTATCACGTACGACAATGACTGGTTTTCACGCATAAAATATTTAGGCTGATTCTATTGAAAATGGTTATTGATTGTATTAAAAATGGTTATTGGTTTACAGTATCTAGCCTTCTCAGATGAATAACTATTTGATATGATCGCCGAGGAATAATGAGCCCTATACGGCTCTTGCAAGAGCCGACGTATGCTGATAAGGATTCACAAAACTCAGTGTTTAGGGGGTGTTTCCATTTACTGTACCACTTCTTTCTGACCTACCTGACACACTTCAATCTGACACACTTTTTTCCTATTCATTTTCCACACAGAGGCATTTTCAAGAGCCATGATCTGTGATTGGCTTTTTTGCTAGTGAATATTCATGATCATGCAAATTATTAAGATCGCAAGCACAGTTCATATCCTTTGTTTTGGTCTTGCGAAAAATACGATCAACTTTTCAAAAAGTTCCTGAAAATGACACTTTGAGCGAGAAAATTTTATAATGAGTCAGCTTTGTAATTTCTGAGGTATGCATGTTGATTTGGTAATATTGAAATGTTATGAAACGGACGTATATTTGTTCTCAGGACCATGTTTTGAAGGGGGAACGGGGTTGATTTTTCCCCCAATGACGGTGATCGCAGCTATATGTTACTGCACGACTGCTAGCCACGGCTGTCGGGCCGGAGCCGCTCCGCACCACGGTCAGCTGATCGACCTGCTGGGGCCTAATCATGCAACATGTGTCTGCATAGGACTTGTTTGTAGCATCAGAAATAGAAGTTCAGCCGTAGCTCAACAGGCCTACATTACCATGTGCAGAAACACTGTACAACTTCTACTAATGTAGGCCTAGACCTACAACAGGCCTACATTACCATGTGCAGAAACACTGTACAACTTCTACTAATGTAGGCCTAGACCTACGGCTGAACTTCTAATTCTGATGCTACAAAAGTCCTGTGCAGACACATGTTGCATGATTAGGCCCCAGCAGGTCGGTCAGCTGACCGTGGCGCGGAGCGGCTCCGGCCCGACAGCCGTGGCTAGCAGTCGTGCAGTAACATAGGCTGCGATCACCGTCATTGGGGGAAAAATCAACCCCGTTCCCCCCTCAAAACATGGTCCTGAGAACAAATATACGTCCGTTTCATAACATTTCAATATTACCAAATCAACATGCATACCTCAGAAATTACAAAGCTGACTCATTATAAAATTTTCTCGCTCAAAGTGTCATTTTCAGGAACTTTTTGAAAAGTTGATCGTATTTTTCGCAAGACCAAAACAAAGGATATGAACTGTGCTTGCGATCTTAATAATTTGCATAATCATGAATATTCACTAGCAAAAAAGCCAATCACAGATCATGGCTTTTGAAAATGCCTCTGTGTAGAAAATGAATAGGAAAAAAGTGTGTCAGATTGAAGTGTGTCAGGTAGGTCAGAAAGAAGTGGTACAGTAAATGGAAACACCCGTGTTTAGGGTGGGTTTCGAGGGAGTTAGCGTACATGACCATGATGACACCCACAGAAACCTTATTCATTACCGAACAAAACATGAAGAAGGAGCCCCTCGACACCATAAGTGTAAATATACATTTTCTTTCGGAATTTAGAAACTTTAGCCATTATGGCTTGTAATGCTTTGTATGGACTTAAAAATCACAGAATGTTCTTCCGCCGGGAGTGAAAGCCTGGTGAAAGCCCTCCCCTTCCCACGTTCTAAACCAGATGTCGATGTTATGGTTCGATATGACAGGCGTGGGATATGATTTTGCGCCCCCCCCCCCCCCCCCAAACGAGACCAAGTGCCAGATACGCCACTGGTCACCATTACGTACCAATTTTGACTCGCATGATTTCAAATTTGCCACCCCCCCCCCCCCCCCCCCCCCCACCTTAAAATCCTGGATCCGCGCCTGGTCTGGGTTGCCTGTTTATGATTCATAGCGCATTATTAGGCTTGATACTTTTGATAATGATTTATAAATAAGCAAATACATGCATGTCTGCATTACGAACGTCTATTGTGATGTTGTCCTTGACAAATACAGCCTCTGTTAAAGACGTTACTCCACCACCAAATTTGGAACACCTCTCCACAATGAAGTATCGTGAATGCGGCACTCTGAGCGGCCGTTTTTTAAAAGTGTTTTTACCAATTTTAGTGTTCTTAAAAGTTCGCCATGTCGTTTGATCAAAGCGGTACTAGGCAAGCTTGCCTAGTAATTATTTCGTTTGATACATGCCTATGCATGTGTATGGCTACACATAATGAAGAGCCGGGAAAATATGAACTTTGTTGATTTGACCTTTAATTATATTTGAGGTAGGCAAGATGTTGTAAATATAAATTATTCTTTTTTTTAACCTTCTTTTTTCTTCCATTTCCATCTTTCCTTATTTTATTTTTTTGTTTTAAACCTCCTTTCATCATTTTGTTATAAATTTCTTTATGTTATACAGTAGATTTACGGTTACAACATGTGGGAGCGGGGAGATTGGGGAGTCCTGGAAAGGACTGGTGATAATCTTTCTTGAGTGTGTGTTGTCCTGAAAAGGACTGTTGGTTATCTTTCTTGTTCCCGTAGTTCTAAAACAGATAACTTTAGCGTCGGAGGGGGGGGGGGGGGGGGGGGGGGCTCGACGTTTCGAATAGGTTGATTATCCGTCGTCAGGAGATGTCTTTATGTTATTCTTTATTTGTTGTATCCCCAGGGTTTGTATCTATCTTTCCGGTTCTCATTTCTCATATATTTCTTTATATGTTTCTCTCTCAATCTCTGTGATGGGCGAAAATGATCATTGCATCGACTATGTTTATCCGAATACCTTCTCCGTCTAGCGTTCACATCAACAGTTTCTCCGGAATTATCTTTGTACAGTCCAGAGTTGGAGGAGTTCTCCGAATAAGTTTTCTGCCTTTCTCCCGATAAAGTTTCTCCATCCCCTTTCAAAACAAGAATTTCTCCGGAAAATAACTTTTGATTTGAAAGGTATATCATTCTCTCTTCTACTTTTGTTTTCTCCCCCCCCCCCTCTCTCTCTCTCTCTCTCTACCGCTTTCTATTCACATATCCTTCGAACTTCTTCTCCCGCTTTCTCTCTATCCCTCTATTTCCCTCCTTTTTTATCTCCCTCTATACGATTTCGTCATGAAATGGTTTAAATTGTGTTTATTTCATTGTACTCTATATTGCTGTTGGTAACTAAATCAATGAAACAAATTGAATCCACATGGTACCAATTTGATTGCTACTGTTTCATAACTTTCTCTATTAGTCATCTGATTGTCCTCGAACTTTTTTGTATTGGTCGTTTGTAAGTTTCTAAGAAATACCTGCTTTTATTAAAAATCAGAATATATTCTTAGGCCAGAGATGAACTTTAATTCAGTAGGACCTTAAGATATGGTCGTTTCTTACTCCTTGATGATAATTTATGATGACGATGATGATGTATAATGATAGTGAATGAATAGCATGTACATTGCAACCTGTAGCATTCCATTGCAAAGCACATCAATGTTCTCTTCTATACGTAAAAGAAAATTAACTAGTACTTGCTAAAAACAATAACAAGTGAGACTTTAGACACACTGAATTGTATGTCTCAGTACTCCAGTATAAGTATAGGTGTAGTCTGTAATGAGAAGACTATGAATCTGGACTGAGCATGTCGAGATATCCCAGTAACGTATTAGGCTGTGATGAACCACTGTCTGTCACCCCATTGACCCTACTGGTATAATTCCTTTATCAGTGGTCAGTGCTCTATTTATCTCCTTATCAGATCATGGTAGAACCAGGAAAAGTGGCGAACTGGTGAGCTGAGCTCAAATGAGATGGTCTCCTAATGAGTTCAAATGTGAAATTCTTTCCTAATGCCTATATCATTTCCTTAAAGGTAAAGAACAGTTTTGGAAACGCCCCTCTCTCAAAAAATGAAATGGAAGCTCTCATTACCAGTCATGTGAAAGAATATGTTTTGAATAATACGTGATGATACAAATTTTGCCGGGAAACCGCCTACTAATTGATATATTTGGTAAATTATTATATCTATTGGGACCAAATAGATATCGCGCACGTGGTCGCGTAGTCCCATATACATCTTTCTGTGTTCAGTGCTTGTAACTTTACCAAGACTGGGCCAAATTTCTTATCATGTTGATGATTCCAGAACCTTGCAGTACACACCAATACTTATATGCTAGATGATCAACCTTTTCTGATCGATTTCACAACGTTTCTTTCACAATGCAATCGCATGACCAGAACTGGTCTTTATCTTTAACGTCCACATGACTGACGCACCTGTGTATTCCCCAGTTGGAATAGTCTATATCTCCCAGTCCAAACGTTTTCTCCATTTAATAATGAAACGCTAACGCAACCGACATGCTATGCCTGCGTATTCATGTGATCCCCAGTTCGAATGTGAAATGTTCTCTTAGTCCATTTATACACATGTCCCCTATTTATAAGTAACATGTTCACACGATCGATACACCTGTGTATTCTTTGGAGCCCCAGTTGGAATGTGAAATTCTCTCCTAGTCCATGCATACACATTTCCCCTATTTATCGGTAAAACGTTCACACGACCGACACACCTGTGTATTCTTTGTGGCCCCAATTGGGATGTAAAGTACTCTCTTCAAAATAAATCCCCTTATCAAACTTTCGGTTCACTTTATGAATGGAGGCAATAAATGAAGTATAAATAACAACGAGTCATTGTTGTCAGGGCGTTTATTATAATGTCCCCATTTTACGGTATAAAACACCTGTCCCCGATTTCCACCCAATGTAAGTATGTGGGTGTGTGTATGTGTGTATGTGTGTTAATATAAATATATATATATATATGCATATAGATGTAAATGCATTTAAAAACTCTGTGTATACATACCAATCACAACAATCACCTACTTTATTCATATCATAACTTCTTCGTATAAACATTCTACACTGACCAACACTTGTGTGATACTAAATTCATATGACCAAACAGTAAGAAAAATACATGTAGTATAGAATCTGAACAGGCAAGCCATTAAAGTTACACCTTTAGTTTAAAAGTGGGACTTACTGTGCTGCGTCGAGTTCTATATCTGATGAAATAATAAGAGGCAAAAGGGAAAGAAAATAGTGTTAACTATGTAACCAACAATTCCTCTGTAATATGTGCTTAACTCATGACAGGAATTTAAAAATACATTGATGGAAAAATTGATATAAAAATAGACAACTATGTCATACTTTGAGTGTATGTATTATGTTTTTACTATCATCATCATTGCTTTTTCGTTTAAAAAAGTGCTACGAATCTCCATTTTAACATGATTATCAGGATGATCTCGGAAAATATTCCTAAGATATCTTGGGCTAGTTTGAAATATAGCCCGCCATTTGTGGTCCGTTTCACTAGTCTCACTAGATTTCTCGATCCCGGCATGAGCATTAATTTGTTAGCTTAAATGGTCCATCTTGCACTACGCATGTACGAACACTGAGCACATTTCTCGAGCTAATTTCTCAAGCTCGACTTTTCGAGATAATGAAAACGCGTTTGCAACCTGGGACTAATTTCCCGGATGAACTCGGACTGATGAGGACAGACCTATTGAAACAAAAGTATGCAACCTTGAATATTTGTCCGGTCTACTGGCGTGCCCACAGATTTAGTAAGGAGAAGAAGCTGCCTCTTCGCTCCTTGGCTGTTCGGCTGTCCCTGTCTCCATCGCACCAACATATCATATATGGCTTGCTCTCTGTTTCGAGACCTGTTGTACTCTATATTATCCAGCTGCTGTATGTTGAACGCCAGAGCGACACCCAAGTCATAGTATTGGTCCACTGTAATTCCTTCAGCGATATTGTTAAGTTCAATATCTGATAGGTCACATTGTGGCATTTCCTCTTCTCGTCTGTGCAATGAATCAATAAATCAATAACTTGTTTCTGGTATTGACAAGCTTGGACAAAAGACATAATAACATCAACACAAACATGTAAAAGTGGATCAACTATTTATATTGTACTCACTTTATACGGTATGAATTAAACAAGGAAGAAAAACACGGAATTAACTGTCAACGTCTTACGAACCAATGGAGCAAAATGTAGTAAATAGAATACGCTAATTACCCTTTAAATATCAAATTAAATAACAGATGATGGGAAATTGATATTATTAGTGATGTAGCCAAAAGCCACAGTTGAACTGACTTCAGGGTTGAAGACCATAAGAAGTTTGTCGATAACGTTAAAGGTATATATAATAATAATAATAGTGAACATTTATAATGCGCCATGTCTGTCAAAAATGACACTCCTGGCGCAGTTGTGTGGAAATTATATAATTGTGGGCATACGACCATCAATTAATTCAAGAAAGGAAGTAAAATAGACATAAGTTAAAGTTTAACATACTTCAGGACATAATTTGCAATAATAGAATAATACAATACAAAGCATATTACAGCAATAAAAGTTATATAAAGGTAGTACAATGTGAGACATAATTAAACAAACTAATATGTTCAGAACAGAAATGTTTTTAACAGAGACTTGAACTGTGAGTAGGAGTTCTCATTTCGGAGGTGAGGAGGGAATGAGTTCCACAGTTCAGGGCCAGAACTTGAAAATGATCGCCATTTAAATTGTAAATTGATTTATATGTTTACAAACAGAATATTGATGTACATCAATGAAGTTTAATAAACGCAATTCAATACAATTCATACATCTATTTTCATTTCTGGGTAATTTTTTGTTTTTCTACTCACGCTAGCATTTTAGGTCAGATTATAATGTCAAATCTCTTGTTAGATTCATTTCCACACCGTTGCAAATAAGAAGCCTTGATTCTTCCTTTGATCTTTGCCCTTGTGGTTGATATTAGTTCTGATTCAATAAAATATTAGTGATATATTGATATTTCAACGTGAGGAATCGCGCTTTACTAGATAATAATAATAATAATAATATCGGATATTTATATAGCGCACATATCCACCATGCAAGGTGCTCAAGGCGCTCCGAATATTACCCGGCTCTGCTTGGCTGCCGATTTCGGCGCACACAGCATCAAGGAATTCCCTCCTACCGGTACCCATTTAACACCTGGGTGGAGAGTGGCAAATGCAGATAAATGTCTTGCCAAAGGACATAAGTGCTGCGGCGGGACTCGAACCGCGGACCCTGTGATGCACAGTCCGACGACTTATCTAATAGACCACAACACCTCTACTTTTAATCTTTCTAATCTAAAATTCGTTTCCCGGCGCCAGCACCAAACTACGTGGTGCTTGTGGTGAAACCAATAATAACATTTTTTTTAAATGGTATGCTTATATCATAACGTGCAATTTTGCTTTGAATGTTTGCCCCTATGGTTAAAAATACTGCTCAACCGTTCAAAATAATTGTCGCTCTTCATAAATGTTTTGTATAATTTATCTTCGTTCAATTTAAAGAGGAAAAAGCGCCATTCGGTTTCAGGCATGACGTTTCGGGTGCGGATTCTCTCTCGTGTAATTCTTTCGTTTCGTTTATCATCAGGCGGCTATTATGGAATATATTTATACATGAAAAAAAAATGTATTGATAAGGAAGGATAGTAAGCATCGCTTTGATAAGTAATTGATAGATTCGCAATAATGCGTACTCACTGGTGAGTTCGAATTTATAATTGATCTGTTCTAGATAATTCACATACAGCCATGGTATGGCAAGTTGTGACCTGGGCCTCAGCCAAACTGGCGAAAACAACATTCGGACATTGTGTTTTACTCGATGTCACCAACATGTCTTAAACCGAGTTAAAACACGTGCAATTTAAGTATGTAAACAAACGTGATGGCCCATTATTTACCGAATCAACGGGAAATGAAATCCAACAAACGATACTTGATAGTTTTATTCAAAATTATCGTACAGTTAAAAGATATCTTGAAATTACTAGTATTTGAAAACTTAGCAAGGAAAACAATATCTCCAAAGTTTTTATTTTTTCTTGTTAGCCATTCTTCCATGGGAGTTGCCAATTTGATAAAAATAGTGATGCCAGAGTAATACAACTATTAAGGTCCCCAACGACCTGTACAACGTAGATCGTTTCTATGCAGGTCAATAGTTACGTACCACTTTTCAACAAAGATGGCGACTAAATGGGAGAATGGATAGAATGGAAAATCCAAACTTTGGAGAGCCTGCCTTCTTTGCTGAGTGATCAATTACAATTAATTTCAATTTATTTTTAACTGGGTGGAAATGTTTAATAAGATTGTAAGGTAATGTTTGTTAGGTTAATTTTCAGTTAAATATACTTACTATCAAGCACATGTATGCACAAAAACACACAAATCCCGTAACTTACCGAACGAATAGTGAGTGGGTTGAAATCGGAATTGGTGGTTCATCTGTTAGAAGAGGTATAGTTTTACATATTTACATAATCAGACTTGACTGTAGAAAATATTTTGTGTATAAAAAAAAGCGAAGTTTTTTAGTTTTCTTAAATGGAAACATAATTTGCCAACGTTACGGATTCGTAGTGAGAATCTGTCGACAAATGTTTTCACACGTACATTATTACAGTACCATGTACAATACAAAAGTGTAAGAGACATAAATGGCAAGGGTAGCGATTTCAAATTGTGCCAGGCGAGCAGAAGATTCGGACAAAACGTCAAATGCATATAACAACTATCAACTTTGTATTTATGATATAGTATATATACATGTATACAGCAACCTCATATTTTTTTAAATCATAACTAGTGCAATGGATCTGACTTCAGCTTATGAAATATTATCTATATATTAAGTGAGGTGGAACTTTAAAGCCCCACTGGACTACTTATAGCTACTTTTATTATTCAAACCCATTCTAGTTCGATCTTCAGACTTCGAGAATAGAATCAACTTAATACTGAAAAGCCATTCATCAATGTAAGGAAATCTATAAGTATTGAGCAATCAGTGAAATTTCGTCACATAGCAAACAACCCGCGTTTCATGTTCCACTCATTATTAATATATGCACATAATTAAAAACTACTATTAATGTTCCAAGTATCACTCATGTAAAATACAATTTACTTACCTCTGTATCTAAGGACAAATGAGATTGCCCGAGACCATTCTGGATTCCCAGCCTGTGAGACTGTGATGGTCATCAATTGGAATTCTGAACCTTCCTTGCTCTGCATCACTTGGAGGAGTACGCTGTGTCTCATTTTACTACGAATATCCGCCAAACAGATGGACTTCTATAAACAAAAAACGGGGGAGATAACATTCATCTGAGTTGATTGGTCTGTCAGCTCTAACACTCATGCTATTCTACATTTGGTGGATAAGATATCCAGTGCATTAGATGTACGCATGCATACAGTTGGTGTCTTCTTAGACTATACTCTAAAGCGTTTGATACTGTAAATCATTATATTTTAATAGATAAACTTTGCCGTTATGGTGTAAGGGGAATAGTATTAGATTGGTTTAGAAGCTACTTAACAAATAGGAAACAGTTTGTTACTTTAAATGGAATTGTTTCATATTTGCGAGACGTCACTTGTGGGGTCCAACAGGGATCCCTTCTAGGCCCGATTTTGTTTATTGTGTATATTAACGATTTTCGACTTTCCGCAAAGATGTTATCATTCATTTTATTTGCAGATGAATCGAGTGTATATTTCTCTCACAGAAATCCACAAACTCTTTTGCAGACTGTAAACTCCGAGTTTACTAATGCAGCTTAGTGGATTCATGCAAACAAGTGGGCTTTAAATCTTTAAAAAATAAAATTATATGCTCTTTAGTAATTCCCTAAGTATATTGCCTGGAAATTTAATGTTTAAAAGTGTTGAGATTGAAAGGGTATCTACATTTAAATTGTTTGGCTTGCACATTGATGAATATTTAAATTGGAAGTACCATATTAGTAAACTTTGTAAATCATATTGCTCCGATTGTCTCATTTTCGCTCGCGTGAACATTGCCAGCACAAACCACTGACCTCTGCCTCCTGAACGGATCATCGCCCATTCCATTCACTATACGTTACGTACTATAAAGGCTGTATTGTCTGACCGTTCATGAATATTCATGTTTTTGCTAAACTCGGCAAAATGTTTGCTTTTACTAAATGGAAAAATTACGGTGGGGGTTGGATGAAATGGACATAATGAAATAGGCAGAAGTGATCTATGATAATTCATGCTTTTTATGTTTCGTGTGCTCGACCTATAATCTTCAAATCGCTTGGTAAACTGAGTCCAAAGTTAGACTTGTTTCACATGTGTATTATAGGCAATGACGAGCTTGCAACCTATTTTGAAAAATTACGGTGGGTGAACTTTCAAAAGTCAATGAGACATGAGGGCTCCAATGAAAGAGCTAGTGATAACGTACGTCGGGGTGGATGTGCCTTTCGTTTAAACAAAAAATGAATTTTTAACGATTTTTTAAAAAAACGTCCATAGGCTAACATGTTAGGCTGCCGACTCAGATCATGCTCTGACGATAGGGGGCGTTGTGAAATGAGACTAACCGGAGCCATATGTATTTTCAAGAAATACTGGTGTAATTTATAAATTTAAATATGTGTTCCCACTGAATATTTTACGTATGTTGTACGCAACTTGAATTTTGCCATATTTGCACTATGGTGTGTTAGCTTGGGGCAACTCGTTCAAATCTCAAATGGATAAATTACTACTGGTACAGAAAAGACAAATGCGATTTGTTTTTAATACTCACTAACTTGCGCATACAGGTGTTCTTTGTTTATAATAGTAGTGTTTTGAAAGTTGAAGATATTTATCATTTACAACTAGGAGCTCTATTAAAATGTATGAATTGAATGAAGGTCTACTGCCAGTAGCCTTGGCTAGAATATTTAAGACAAATAAACAAATTCATAGTTATTCCACACGACAGGCGCAAGCATATCACTAACCTCTTCTTAGAACCCAATTTGCCCTAACTTCTTTGGGGTCCACTGAACCTAGGTTTTGGAATGCCCTTGAACCAAGAATAGCGCAATCGGTCAGTATTTATGTATTTTAGCGCAAACTGAAGTTACTTTATTCGAGTCGATATCGTCTAGATTTATAGTTGTGATCAATATTTAAGAAAACTATTTGCTATATAGGTCAGCATTATTCTACTCCCGTTTCTCACATCTATTCATCTATCTGTCTTGTTTAGTTTTTGTCTGTGTTTCAGTCCTGTTGCTCGTAGTATATTCCTGTTCCTGTTATTTATAGCCATTATTTATTAGTCAGTAGATTTTATTATACTTATCTATCTTTATATTTTCTCAGTTTTTTAGTTAGTTTATTTGTAAGCATTTAAATGTATGCATTATTCTTATCTGTCGAGTTAATCGTCGCTGTTTTCACGAAGTGACGGTAGTGAAAAAAAATTGCATTCACTTTGCGTTACGATTTTCCTCGCTACCGTCACTTCGTGAAAACAAGGACGGACTTTGTTCATTTACGACATACTCATAAGCTACTCACGAGGAACCTTAAATCCACAAGCCTTGCTTTCAACCAAGGTCATTGTAACGCTATATTCTGTTTACTTGTTATATTCATGTCATATTTGTAATGTGTGTTATGAAAGAAAGATACATAAAACTTGAAATTGAAGGTCTGCTTGAATATTATCAAACTGAATCTTGCTTAACGTCCAAGAATTATTGTTGGCCATTCATTATTCGACGCCAAATATTTAAACGTATAGATCTCTATTAATATGATATTATGAACAGCAAAAAGTATACCCCATTCGTATCTCAAGAAGTACAATGTAGATCTATGAGCCTAGATATTATTACTTTGTATTATTAATCGTTTTTTGAGCTGTAAGATAAGAAAGAATGTACCTTTTCAGAGACTTCGTCTTTCTAATGAAGTACAAACAAAAGTGAAACCAGGATCTCTACCGTTTAATTGTGTAGAGAGATACAAGCTAGCGTAACATTTGTCCAGTAGACCCAAGCAAATTGCTAATAGTCATCTGATATAATCAAAGAAGAATGTAAAGATTGAATACCTCGTTTACAATCATCTTGTCTTCTCCTTTACAAGACACGGTGATGTCACCAGATTGGAGGAGGACATCAAACGGCACCGAACGATGGGTTTTGCGATATGCCTTCTGTCTCTCTTTCTCATGTATTTCCTTTTGCAGCGATTGAGCGTGAAATGAACGAAGATAAGAAGGAAAATAAAAGCCAGTCATGCAGACAGAGAAGGATCCGTGCGAAACCGTATCAGGACAATTACCCCCTGGGCAATCCCCCCCGGAAAATTACCCCCCCCCCGGAAAACTACCCCCGTAGGACGATAACCCCCCGGAGAATTACCCCCGAGGACAATTACCCCCCAAGGACAATTACCCCCCCGGAAAATTACCCCCCGGAGAAAAAAAACCCCGAGGACAACTACCCCCCCGGGGATAATTACCCCCCGAGGACAACTACCCCCGAGGACAATAACCCCCAAGGACAATTACCCCCCAAGGACAACTACCCCCCGAGGACAATTACCCCAATGGACGCTATACTGGGCATGCTGGCTCAGTGGTTAGAGCGCCCGCCTCATGAACGGGAGGTCGTGGGCTCGAACCCCGGCAGAGTCATATCAAAGACTTATAACAATGTGACCTTCTGCCTTCTATAGCCAGGCGCTCAGCATATTAGATTGGAGAAGGGTAGTAATAACATATTATGTTATGCAGGGCCCACTGGAAGAGCAGTTTCGTAACTGAAGTGGCTACCCTGGGTAAATAAAACGTTATTATTATTATTATTATTATTACCCTCGAGGACAACTATCCCCCGAGGACAATTACCCCCGAGGACAACTACCCCTCCCCCATCGAGGACAACTCCCCCCCCCCCCACCGAGGACAATAACCCCCGGAGGACAACTACCCCCAATGACAATCACCCCCGAGGAATTTATAACACTGTGACGTATAACGCAAGCTTCTCTCCAATTGCTATTTACAGAAAATTGCATGAACCTTCATTTTCTTTGTTATTTATGAAGTTCATTTCAGTCTTTTCAAATTATTCAATTCGATATGGGGGGTTGGGGTGGGGATGGGTGGAGGTTGCCCAATTCCCCTGTAGTTTTGCTACCGAGTAAAGAACAGAAATTACATTTCTTAGAAATTGAACAATACATGGTGCGCAGATGAGTACGCGTTACAGCCTCTCTCACCACCAATGGCACAACAAAGAAATTACGATGTAAGATTTCCTTTATGCATCCTCTGTAACTTTTTTAATCAACTGATCGTGTATTTGTCTTTGCATGTATAATGGGTCCTCATCCATGCCATGATCCATAATTAAGGTTTTCTTCACGTTATCTATTTATTTCTGTTGTCATGCTGAAGTATAATATGTTTTCGTGTACGTTAAATTATTTTGAAATAGAAATTGCCTTCAAGTTATATGTACGGTGCCATGTCAAAAGAAAATAAATATGCGCTCTCTGGTAATTCATCCCATTTGATTTTGTAACTCCAGCACAGCGTTTTTCAACCGGGGTGCCGCAAGAGAATGATTTTGGAAAACGTTGATTTTGTAAAAAAAATCAAATACCAGAAACGGTTAAAATATGTAATTACATGAGAAAATAAAATGTTGAAGAAACTAATGTGTCTTCCTTCCTCGCTCGCTGACAATATTTTGACAGGAAGGAAAATAAGGGCAAAAAGAGGCCCGAATATCCTCATATTCGTGTATCAAGGTCATGACCGAATATATCACTTTTTATTTATGTATATTCGGCGGCAAGGTGCCTGCATACAGTACTTTAAATAGTTTCTAGTGTGTGGATTACAAACTAATTTTTTACCAGTTTGAAAATGTGTTCTCCTTTTTATTCTTAAATGTGCCCATACGTGTGTGCATAGCACTTGACGAGAGCCAGAGTCATGCAAAATTAATAGTCTGTAAAGACTTTGGGATTTGGGAGAAATTTTTCATTTATTAAGAGGGTACCGTGACTAACAAAAAGTTAAAATAACGCTGCTCCAGAGAAATGTATTTCTATGCATTTTGAAAAGCGCTGGACAATTACCTACATCCTTCAAACTTTACATCCTTCGTGGAAATTAGCAACCGCACTGGCGTTGCATAAATTATAATAAAAGGGAAATGTGTAGTAATGAGGAAGACAACGTGCTATAGTATTTGAAAGAATATGGGTTCATGCAGGGGATCTTATGGGCTCGTAACCATCTCTCAATGTGTCAGATCATCTTTTGCTATTGAATCCTGATTGTCCAAGGAGGCAGTTGTCCTCGGGGGGTAATTGTCATCGGGGGAATTGTCCTCGGGGGGTAAATATCATCGGGGGTAGTTGTCCTCGGGGGGTAATTGTCCTCGGAGGTAATTGTCATCGGGGGTAGCTGTCATCTGGGGGTAATTGTCGTTGGGGGGTAATTGTCCTAGGGGGTAATTGTCCTCGGGGGGTAATTGTCCTCGGGGGGTAATTCTCCGGGGGATAATTTGCCGGGGGGTAATTGTCCTTAGGGGGTAGCTGTCATCTGGGGGTAATTGTCGTCGGGGGGTAATTGTCCTAGGGGGTAATTGTCCTCGGGGGGTAGTTGTCCTCGGGGGGTAATTGTCCTCGGGGGTAATTCTCCGGGGGATAATTTGCCGGGGGGTAATTGTCCTTAGGGGGTAGTTGTCCTCGGGGGGTGATTCTCCGGGGGGTAATATTCCAAGGGGTAATTGTCCTTTGGGGGTAGTTTTCCAGGGGGTAATTTTCCGGGGGGTGATTGCCCAGGGGGTAATTGTTCTAGAACCTTTACTTTGTTTATCATTACGTTTCCGTCGTTGAAAGTTTGTCCCTTTTGATACGGTAGGTCTTTTTAGTACAAAGTAGATGGGAATCAAGAAAATATCACATTCTTCATATTCCCAGGTGCAAACAGCATAACAACATTCGAATTATACGTTCAAATCAACGTGAACAGGGACACGATGCAATTTTTTCTTGACATGTTTACCCTTCCAAAAACCACTTCAGCATTAAATTGTGTAAAGAGCCGACTATTTTTATCTGCAGCTTCCAAAGGTAAGTGTACTTTATAGGTATTACAAAGATTTGGTATGGGGTCATGAATTTCGTTCAAATGAACATATTGGAAGCATATGCGATCCTACAATATTCAGTGATCGTTGTCGCGGTTGAAATCGAGTCTAAAGTGATGGCACTGTAAATAATAAAGTATTTATGTTGTATAGCTCCCTCTCAAGGTAGTCATATCAATTTAGCTTTAAAAAAATGTTTTTTTTGGACTAAAATCGATCGATTTGCTATTCCCGTTTGGAAATAATATATAACAACTGCATATTCTGAGATTTTCATGGTCCTGCTACCATTGCCATTACCATTGGCCGTATAAGCTATTTGAAATTAGTATATTACATTTTTCTCCAAAGCAGAATTAGTGTTTTAGGGGCTAATTTTTCTTGTGCCTATAATACATCCTCAGGGGCATCCAAATATGTCAACATTTTAAAGAATCGCTATCCGGTCATTTTCAAAATTTCCCAAAACTTTGTAAGCATTTAAATCGTTTTCTGTTTGAGCAAAAAAACGAGGTAAAATTGATACAGACCACTTCAATCCTTGGATTGTCTGCATGAACATAAAGTCGAATATCAATTTCCTGGCCTCGTCCAATGGATTCTGGTACGTATGGAGTGCAGACTACTTGTTGCCGTTCTAACTGTTGTTTGAGCGGAATGAGGACCCACCATTCAGCACATTGGTTTATGTAGAGATCGAGAAAGCCCCTGTGCACCCTGCAGTACGGCAGATCTTTTGTCGAAGACCAGGACCTTCTGGATACTTGTAGCGGACCTGTAAGATATTGTTTCATTTTAGCAGGAAACACAATGATTGATCATTCTTACTTCAATCGGCAAGTTAAGAAGCACGATAGAATCCTAGTTTTGTTAAGCTTAACCCCATTCTACTCTTTTATAACTGCAAAGTGTATACGTTATACAAAAAAAAGATATTTAAATAATCTTCATATTTAGCTTCCCTATGGATACTTCAGAATGTTGATTATCCACAAGACAGATTACTAGAATATTAGATGATAGCAGGAAACAAAATGGTTGATCATATACTTATGTCTACTCATAATGACTTAACTGACAGTTGAGAAAAACAACGAGGTTTGATCATTGTTTTTACGACTGTTATGCATATGCCATTTAAAGGTAAAGACCAGTTCTGGTCATGCGATTGCATTGTGAAAGAAACGTTGTGGAATCGATCAGAAAAGATTGATCATCTAGCTTATATGTATAAGTATTGGTCTGTACTGCAAGGTTCTGGAATCATCAAAATGATAAGAAATTTGGCCCAGTCTTGGCAAAGTTACAAGCACTGTACACAGAACCCGGCCCCCCCACTCAGTGTTATTTAGGGTACGCATATGCTCGTTCTCTCTTTTTAAAAGCACCCCCTATCTGAGGACTGCCAACATTTCCGAACCCCCCTTTCGCGGGCTTTTCGCGGGCCTTTCGCGAGCTTTTCCTGCCTTGGAGACCCCCCTAAATCAGGAAAAATGCTCAATGTACCCCCCTAAATTTGGAATAATTTTTCAGGAGTCCAAAGAGATGAGAGAAAAAAAAGAAAAAACACCCCCTTTTTAAAGAAACCTCCGGGTAAAAAGTCAAATACACCCCTTTTTTTACAATTCTCGGGCCGGACATTGTCGCACGAAAAGTACCCCTTTACCGGACATTTTGGCAACACGCATGCGGTCATTCCGACCCCTGAGTGGGGGGGGGGGCCGGGACACAGAAAGATGTATATGGGACTACGCGACACGTGCGCGATATCTATCCGGTCCCGATAGATATAATAATTTACCAAATATATCAATTAGTAGGCGGTTTCCGGCAAAATTCGCATCATCACGTATAAGTCAAAACATATTCTTCCGCATGATTGGTAATAAGAGCTTCCATTTCATATTTTTTGAGAGGGGGGCGTTTGCCAAACTGGATACCTTTAACTGAACATTTTATTACTCAGGAGTTTCTTGGTTATTAGAAAGACATTCGGGAATATCATTATTGATCTACCTGTGTGCCGAATAATCGACGCAATGTCTGGTGTTACTTGTTCGGGGTCGTTACAGTTGATAGAGTGTGGTATGGTGATCTTGACTGGCTGCTTAAAGGTGAGATCAGGATGGTCAAATCGTATACCGCAGCTTGCCACCGATTCATCACCCCCTATGCTCATGCTCGGACGATCTAGTAGAACTGCTACCGTTATATTGTACAACTCAGGTTCCTGAAAGGTGTCTGCAGGAAAAGAGATTGATATCCCTTGGTCTTCTAACTCCACCTGTTTAGGACCTCTGCCGACCTCAATGATGACTTGGCGTGAAGAAGTTTTTACCTCTGCATATAAGGAACAATAAGGAAATAGACCAAAAAATATTTAGCATCGTAATAACAACACACAGGTAGCTCATCCAGTAAACCTCTAAATATTTAAAATCATTTGTGACTTCGATGTCTTTTTCATCCATCATCATTTTTTATACAAGCGCGATTCTTACCAAAACATGAACAATACCAAAGGCCAGTCCTCTACAGTGCGTCCCCAAAAAAACGAAACCGAGAATTATCGATGTTTTATCATAACTTAATCACATTTATAATTAATAAATGACACATATTTAGAAAGCTTAGATTCTCCTCTTTCATTTGATACAACTCATTATGATGCATATTTCACGCATGAGTGATTAACATCAGTTTGAAGAGAGGAAACCGAAAAGTCGTTTGGCGGGCGGTATCTGAATCGGAATGACAAAGTTCTGTTTGTTTAAAGTAGCCCTTACATTTTCATAATTTTAGCAAACAAATTCGTTTTCACTGGCTGCCTGCCGTAGCAAAAAGCAGAATTGACAAAAGACCTAACTCCGTTTCGTTGACAATCAGCCATGCATGAAATCTTTCGTCCACGGCTGATTGTCAAACAAATCTGGTGAGCTCACTTCTTTTAGCCTTCACATCACCTAGTATGAAAGTAATAGAGGCTATCATATTTCATATAATAACATACACATATATAAATCTCAAATTAAGACAAATTTTCATCGTGCAATGCTATTCAATCTCGCCCTGCGGTCTCGATGAAATGTAACAGCACTCGGGGAAATTCTTAGCTTAATTGTCGTTTCATCGTAAACCATGTTATATTAAACTGCAGAGCATGCAATATCTACATGGCACATGTCTTTATAGTACATGTGCTACATTGTAAAAGTTAATTTGAAATTCACTTGCTCTTACCGCGATAACTCCTTATTGTCTCCATCGACGGTAACCTGTAGTCGAGAAAACATGCATTTGTTAACTCATTAGCTGTCACACCCTCCCATCATCTTTTCATTCTATTTTTCTTTCTGATTACTTTCTCCTGCTTAATAAGCGCAAGGAGTAAAGGCCCGCCATTCCACCATAGAAATATTTGCATTAATACAGGACATATAAAACGGCAAACCAATTGCAATGAAGAGAAAGATTCAAAATACAGGTAGGTCGCACGTTAGGAAAATGTAATTTTTTAGCGTTGTGCGATTCTTTTTATAGATAGAAAGCTCAGCGATGCAATACGGAAATGTTAGTGGTGTCTAATCTTGATACTGCAATAATTGGTATTCTAAGTTAGAGGGCATATGAAAACAATCATAAATTGTGCATGATGCATTTCTTAACATGTTTAAAAAGAGTTCTATTTATTTATATTATTTATTCGTCTTTTTTTAGTAGGGTGGCTCCATCAGTAGTTAAATACTGTTTTCCGTAGAGGCCCGAAATTGTAATCTTTTCAAGATTATCTAAACCATCCTGGAAGTTAGCAATATCTCAAATAAACTATAAAAAACAATTAACCTCGAAAATATCATCTGTCGGATCTCTTCGTCTCGAGCAAACTGAATCGGAAGGTTGCCACTGTTGTCCCGCACATCAGGTTTAGCGCCATTTTCCAACAGGTAGAACACCAGTGCCCTTTTTGCTGATAGCCTATTACGGTAGAAGTCTGTGGATATCTGTTAGAAGCATCGATCAAGAAATAATTTAAAGGGAAAGTTCTGAAGTTACTGATCCACAGGCAGCATCACAAAGAAAACAATTTTTTACATTGAAAAAACATTCGACTCCTCATTAATTTGCAGCAAAAAGTTGTCAAAATTATGAAAACAGAAAAATAGTACAATAGGTATTATACATCATTATCCATATAAGGTTCCCCAAGTGGTACAATTAATCAGTGTATTCAATAACCAGGACGACATATCAATATTGTTTTCATATTGCTCTGCTATGCATCCGGGAACTTCAACTGTCAATACAATATTGCACTATTTCTTTGAGCTCAACCGTGGGAAGGGGGGGGGGGGGGAGTGAACACTCCTCCCCCCTCAACACCCGTCCCCGGAGCAAAAACCAAAACAAACATATTTTACTTTTTTGGGGAAAGGGGGGGGGGGGCTTAAATAAAACACAGATAAAGGGTGTCTTTCAAATTCTAAAACACCCCCCCCCCCTTGGTACCTAAAACAACCCCTGTTTATTAAGGATGGGGGGTTTTGAACACCAAAAACACGCCTTCGCTATGCCAATGCACAAATATAACATTTACACTCGTAAACAAATTTAATAACATAATTTTTGAGTTGACCGAAAACAAACACAAAACAATCAAAGATAAATTCGTGCATCAAAAAGAATATGTAAACCAAGTGAGGAGGAATGACGATACGTTTTTAAAAAATATTAATAATATATTGCATTATTGTAATTGCTTTATAGTGTTATTATTATTATTATTATTATCATTATTATTATTATTAATAATATTACTTTTTTTATGAAAATGTATCATTATTGTTAATATCACTATCGCATTATTATCAACCACATTCAACATCAAGTCTTTCTAAACTTTGAAACATTCATGCATAATGTAGGATAAGATAACCACCTAATTGATGTTGCCATATATTATACATTCGTCATTTAGTATTCATATGGAGCTATAGCCTATAGGTAGAAATGAATTAAAGAACCGATTTGTCTGACAGCGTGCTAACCTCCAGTTGTTAACGATTAATAACCGTGGTACCTTTTTGAGTGTCTCTGTGAGTTCCACATGTATATCCTCTCTGTAGCAGATCTTGATGGCATAATGAAGGCACGTCTGGCCATCGCCGTCGGACTGGATGTTGATGTCTGACCCATGTGATATCAACGTCTCAATCACCGAGGTGTAGCCATGATGTATTGCGTGGTGAATAGCAGCAAAACCGTTCGGATCAAGTTGATTGACGTTATTCTTTTTTTAACGAATATATAGGAAACATTATTTTATTTCATATGCTGTCAAAAGAGGCCGATTCCAACATACGTGAGGACACAATTGAACAGCATTCATCATAAAGAATAGTTCGCTTATTTTGAAAGATCTGTTCGCATGAGAACATCTAAATATGCTTGCAGTATATAGACACATACCATTCACAAGAAAGTAGAAAAAATTAGATGACTAGCAGGAAATAGAAAAGGGTATAAACGTATAAAAGGGATCTTTCAGCTGTCAAGGTAAAGTTGAATGATATCACCTATATTATATTAAAGGTACTTTGCTATCTCTGCGTATGGGGGTTCAATATTTTACTCAATATGCTATTTACACCAAGAAAAGTTTCACTTGAAATTGATACTGTAAAATTTAAGAAATATGATTCATTGCTCCTCTTAAAACTTACATTGAATAAATGATGAATAAAACACGTTTTGGAACTAAATACTTCATATTCAAGTAAGCAAAATAGATTAGCACCCACCTTCGAGCAAGCTGTCAAAGAACCATTACCGCTTGGGTCGTTTTGATAGGGCAGTTGATCTCGAGCTGTATGTACATCGATGTTCAAGGCATTCATATTGCCCCCCTGTGACAGTAGGAATACATATACATCTAGGCAGTCATTTTGGAATGCATGGCGCGATGCAGTACAACCATATTTATCACCCTTATTCACGTCAGCTACTTGGCTAATAAGGTATTTTGTTACCTCAAGACGACCATATGCTGCAGCAGCGTGCAATGCGTTCAAACCATTTATATCGCCAATATTTACATCAGCCCCCTGAGTGATGAGATATTTGGCGACATTCAATTGACCATTCCTTGCGGCACCATGTAAGGCGGTCCGTCCCTCATGGTTGACCCCATTAACCGAAGCCCCTTCATTGACCAAGCATTTTGTGAACTCAAAGTGACCATTCCATGCAGCAATATTGAAGGCATCTGAACCATCGTTATTGCATTTAGTGACTTCAACTCCTGCGTTGATTAGGTACTTAAGAAGATCGTAATGGCCATTCTCTGCTGTACTGTGTAACGCGTTCGAACCATTGTTGGTACAGATATTCACATTAGCTCCTTTACCGACTAGAAGTTCTGCGACACTACGATGACCATTCCCCGCAGCATAATGTAGAGCAATTCGCCCTTCAAGATCCCTTCGATTCACGTTAGCGCCATTGCTGATAAGACATGATGTAACATCAAGATGGCCATTTCCTGAAGCAATGTGTAGAGCATCTGAGCCTTCCTTGTTGCCCTTATTCACCTCTGCTCCTTTGCTGATAAGATATCGAGTGATGTCAAGATGCCCATTCTTTGCCGCGCTATGTAGAGGATTCCAGCCATCGTCATCAGCACAATTTACTTCAACCCCGTTATCGATAAGATACTTTGTCATATTGAGATGACCGTTTTTACTCGCATTATGTAAAACAGTCATGTTGTAATTATTTCTCACATTGATATCTCCTCCGTTCTGGATGAGATATTCCAGAATAGTAACATGACCATTTCCTGCGGCACTATGCATGGCGGTTCGGCCTATACAATTTCTCATGCCTATCGATGCTCCTTCATTGATCAAACATTTTGTGACCTTGATGTAGCCATTCTGTGCAGCCCTATGTAATGCAGTCGAACCGTCGTTGTTCCCCATATTTACATCAGCCTCTTGGCTAATGAGATATTTGGTTACTTCCAAAAGACCCTTATCTGCAGCTTCATGTAAGGCAGTCCAACCTTCTGTATTGCCCTTATTTATACTTGTGCCTGTACTAATTATGTATGCAGTAACGTCAAGATTGCCACTTAGTGCCGCTGTATGTAAGGGAATCCATCCATGGTTATCACCCTTATTCACCTGAGCTCCTTGACTGATGAGATATTTTGCGACATGCAGATGTGCACTCCTTGTTGCACTGTGTAAGGCACTCCAGCCATCACAATTGCTTTTGTTCACATCAGCTCTATGTTTTATCAGACACTTGGTTACATCAATATGACCGTTCTGTGAAGCGATGTGTAAGGATGTCCAACCACTGTTATCGCCTCTATTCACGTCTGCTCCTTTACTGATGAGGGTTTCAACGGCATCAAGGCGGCCATTGCATGCAGCACTTCGTAATGCAGTGCGACCATTACTGTCACACACATTGACGTTAGCACCTTGGGTGATTAGATAGTTGATGATGTCAACGTGGCCATTCAATGCAGCAATGTGTAATGCAGTTTTACCATCCTTGTCACCTTCAGCTATCTGGGCCCCTTGATTAACTAAATATGTAGTTACTTTTAGGTGATTATTTGCAGCAGCACCGTGTAACGATGTCCTTCCACCATTGTCGCCTTTATTAATTTCAGCTCCGTGGCAAATCAGAAACCGGGTGACATCCAGATGACCATTCACCGAGGCGACGCGCAGAGGAGTGTCTCCATTCATGTCTCCTGGATTAACATCGGCATCGCTTCCATAACTGATTAGAAACTTAATCACATCTATGTGACCTTTTTCTGCAGCACTGTGTAAGGCATTCCTACCCTTGTCATTCTGCTTGCTTATGTCGGCTTCCCGACCTACTAGATATTTGGTGATCGCAACATGACCTTTTCTCGCTGCAAAGTGTAAAGCAGTATTTCCATCGACGTCACCCTCATTTACGTCAGCTCCCCGGCCCAGTAGAAATGTGATTGCGTCAGAATGGTTATTCTCGGCAGCAATATGTAACGGGGTCCATCCATTATTATCGCTTTTATTCACATCAGCTCCGCTATCCACCAGATGTTTGATTATATCAATGTGACCCTTCCAAGTAGCACTGCGTAAGGCAGTCCTACCACCATTATTGGTCTTGTGTACATCAGCTCCATGTTCGATCAGATATTTGACGACATCCAGATGGTTCCCCCATGCAGCTCCATGTAAAGCAGTCCGCCCATCGTTGTTTCCCTTGTTCACGTCAGCTCCACGGCCGATTAACAGTGCAATTACTGGAAGATGGCCATTCCATGCTGCACTGCGTAAAGGAGTCCTCCCTTCGCTATTTCCTTTATCCATATCTGCCCCACTTCCTAGCAGGTACTCGGTGACCAGCCAGTGACCATTCAGTGAAGAAATATTCAAGGCAGTCCATCCAGTGTTGTCCGATTTATTTACATCTGCTCCTCGGCTAATTAGAAATGCTGAAACACCTTTATGTCCACTCTGAGCTGCACATATTAAGGGAGTCCTGCCATCGTTACTACAGCTATCCAACTGAGCTCCTTGGCTAGTCAGATATCTAGAGACATCAAGTCGACCATTACATGCAGCTGTATGAAGTGCAGTCCAACCTTGATCATCTGGCATATTTACCTCAGCTCCTTGACTGATGAGATATTTGATGACATCAAGATGACCATGTTTTGCAGTAATGTGGGCGGCGGTCAGGCCATCCTTATCACGTTGGATCTTGTCGGCTCTATTACGAAGTAAGCATTTCGTGATTTCAAGATGACCCCGTCTTGCAGCAATATGTAAGGCAGTTGAACTGTCTTTATTTGCTGTGTTTACCTTAGCTCCTTCACTGATCAAAACTCTGGCGACTTCAAGATGTCCATTTTCTACAGCATTGTGAAGTGGGGCCTGGCCTTCATTATTGACCTTGTTCAGCTTAGCTCCGTTGGCGATGAGGTATTTGGTGACATCAAGGTGACCATAACCTGATGCGCAATGTAAGGCCGTTAGGCTACGATTATTGGTCATATTTACGTCAGCTCCATGACTTATAAGAGATTTTATGACTTCGAAAACACCTGTGTCGGCAGCTGTATGCAGAGGGGTTTGACCGTCATTATTACCCTCATTCACTTCAGCTCCTTGACTGATTAGATATTTCGCTACGTCAAGGTGACCACTTTGTGTAGCAATATGTAATGCATTTCCACCCTCGTTATCGCTCTTATTCAAATCAGCCCCACGGTCGATAAGGTTTTGGGTAAGCGCAAGATGGTCGTTCCACGCGGATAAGTGTAATGCAGTAGTACCATTGTTGTTGACCTTGTTTACATCAGCTCCCTGAGTGATTAGATACTTGGTAACGTGTGTATGTTTATTCAGTAAAGCAATCATTAAAGGTGTCCAGCCAGCATTGTCGCTTCTGTTTACATCAGCACCCTTTCCGACCAAATATTTCACTATATGAAGATGTCCATTCCATGCAGCACTTCTTAAAGCGGTCCTTCCGTCGGTGTTGACCTTAGTTACATCGGCTCCATGACTTACCAGACAGTTAATGACATCTAAATGACCATTCCAAGCAGCGGCGTGTAATGCAGTTCTGTCGTCATTGTTTCCCTTATTTACATCGGCACCATGAGTGATAAGACATTTGATGACTTGAATATGACCATTCCAAGCAGCACTTCGTAAGGCAGTCCTGCCAACATTGTTTCCTTTGTTAACGTCAGCTCCATGTGTGATTAGGTATTTGACGACATCGAAATGACCATTTTGTGAGGACAGATTTAGTGCAGCCCATCCATCTTCATCTCTCATGTCAACTTTCCCTCCTTCCTTCATTAAGAGCTTGGTGACAGGTAGTTGCCCATTCAATGCCGATGTGTGCAAGGCTGTCCTTTCCTTGTTGTTGCACTTATTGACCACAGCTCCATGATTGGTTAGAGTTTTGGCAACATCCAGATTACCCTTCTCGGCTGCAATGTGTAAGGCAGTGAAGCCATTGTCTAGGCCTTTTTGTACATCGGCTCCTTGAGAAATCAAATATTCCACAAGACTTGTATGTCCATTTTGTGCAGCAACATACAAAGCGGTAGACCCGCCACTAGCGCAACTATTCACATCAACTCCTACACCGAGTAAAGACTTGATAATATGTAGATGGCCATTCAACGCAGCCGAGTATAATGCATCTGTTCTAGTGTTCTTTCTCGTATTCACATCAGCTCCTTCATTGATTAAATATTCAGAAACTTTTGGATGATTTCTCTGTAATGAAATTGTTAGTGGTGTCCAACCATCACTATCGCTCCTATTTATATCAGCCCCTTGAGTGACCAGATATTTTGCTACATCCAGGTGGCCATGCCATGCAGCACTGCGTAGGGAGGTCCTTCCATCGTCAGTAACCTTGTTTACCTCAGCTCCGTGAGTAATGAGAAGTTTTGCGACATCTAAATGGCCATTCCAGGCAGCAGCATGCAAAGCAGTCCTTCCGTCATTCCGTACTTTATTCACTTCAGCACCATGACTGATTAAGCATTTAGTGACCTGGAGATGGCCATTCCACGCAGCGTTACGTAATGCAACCCTTCCGACATTATTGCTCTTATTCACATCAGCTTCTTGCGTAATAAGATATTCAATTATCTTTAAATGCCCATGTAATGCTGCAGTGAGAAAGGGGGTGTCATCATTATGATTTCCTTTGTTCAGATCACCTCCACGGGTCTTCAGATATTTGATAACATTAAGATGGCCATATTCTGCAGCAATGTTTATTGGCGTCCAGCCTTCGTTTGTACCTTTGTTAACATCAGCTCCCTGGTTCATTAGATACTTGGTGATTTCAAGGTTACCTTTCTCTGCACTTTTGTGCAAAGCAGCCCATCCATCCTTGCTGCATTCATTCACATCAGCTCCGTGACTTACTAGGCACTCGATGACATCAACGTAACCACCCACGGTTGCAAGGTATAAGGCAGTATAGCCCTCATTATTGGGCGTCCTGACGTCAGCACCTTCATCTATAAGACATTTGGTTGCACCAACATGTCCAGTTTGTACAGCAAGGTACAGCGGCGTAATTCCACTATTATCGCGCTTGTTCACGTCCGCTCCTTGACTGATAACATACTTCATTACATCAATGTCATCGTTCCTTACTGCAAGATGTAGCGCAGTGGTACCGTTATTGCTGCATATATTCGCAACAGCTCCATGGTCTATGAGACATTTAGTAACACTAAGATGACCATAATGCGAAGCAATGAGCAGGGCGGTCACACCGTCTTTGTCGACCTTATTAAGGTTAGCCCCTTTGTTGAATAGAAATTGGGTGAGGTCCACGTTGCCATTCTGTGCAGCAATATGTAAGGCAGTCCATCCATCCTTATCGCCTTCATTTACATCAGCTCCTTGGTTGATTAAAAAGCTAATGACATTATCATGCCCATTCCATGTGGCACAAGTCAAGGGACTCCAACCTTCATTATCACAGCTTTTGAAATTAGCCCCTTGCTCAAAAAGATAGCTTACGACATCAAGATGGCCATTCCATGCAGCAGTGCAAAAACATGTTCTACCACTGTTGTTGCATTGATTTACATCAACACCTTGTCTGGTTAGGTGTTTGATGATATCGATATGACCCTTCTCTGCAGCAATGTGTAAAGCAGTACAACCGTCTGCGTCGCACTTATTGACATCAGCTCCTCTGTCGAGCAGATATTCAAGTACATCAAGATGACCCCTCTCTGAAGCTAGGTGTAAAGCAGTTTTTCCATCACTGGTTTCCTTATCGACTTCAGTTCCTTGACTAATGATATATTGAACGATATCAATTTCGCCACTTCTTGCAGCAATGTGCAAGGCGGTCAGACCATCCTTACTATCAATGTTCACATTAGCTCCATTACTAATCAGAATCTTCATGAAATGAAGTTGACAGTTGAAAGTCGCACGGTGGAAAGCGGTGCAGCCATCAATGTTACCTTTGTTCACTCTAGCTCCTTTATTGATCAAAAAATTGGTAACATCAAGATCACCACTTGCTGCCGCAATGTAGATCGGTGTCTGACCGTGGCTATTCCTTGCATTTACATCAGCTCCTTCGTTTAATAATATTTCTACGTTTTCAACGTCTCCGTCTGCTACGGCTCTATGGAGGAATTCCATCTTTCCTTCACACACGTTTGATAATGGAATAACCAACTTCTATACGCCCTGTATACGCCCCTGCATAACTGCCATAACCACAGCTAACAGCTGTCCCCAACCCTAATCCTTGTCTGAAATTCAACGCCTTAATAACCGACACTATTTCAAAACCTTCGTTAGCAATATCCAGGTCTCGCCACTGACAAATGTATATAATTATATTTCAAAAACGGAGTGAAAAAACGACGATGTTATGCTAATGATTGCAGAGTAAAAAGTGCTAGCGCAGTTGGCGGAATGAGAATGGACAACGAAACCAGAGCATTTTGTAGAAATGACTATCCAATCAGGGACATGCTAGCATGTCCCTGATCCAATATTATAAATAATTGCTGTCAAGTGCATCGCACTCGGACAGATCTTTCATGTGTGCTTATCACAAGTGCTTGGTGGTGGTCAAATGATAAGATAAACAGTTCAGAGTTCCCTCCCAGCCCAAAAGTAAGTTATATCAATATCAATATCTCCTTTGTTTCAATAAAGGGGGCGCTAATGCGAAGATTAAAGTAAACAAGATACCAAGATTAATTTGAGTTGATGTTTGTCTATTTCCTTTTTACAAATCTCCCGAGCATGTTTTGCCCCTTGTAATAAAGGTTTTCCCTCCATTTAAAAAACTGTTTTTCTTCATTCACCTTTACATTTTCGTTCTGTGTCTTTCCAAAACGTTGTTGTCAAATTCGTATTTGTTTATGCATTTCCTATTTTTCCCAATAAATTGTAATATGTTTAATCTAACGTCACAAAAGAAATATCAAATATTGCCAAGCTAGGCTGCCAACGTTACATTGTATGGACCAATTTCGTCATTCTGCAATCGCTTTCATCATTCGAATTCGTCATTCGATAAGAAAAATTAACTTAAAGAGAAATCAGAAGTCGAAATCAGTCATTCGTATGGATTAAACTAATGGACAAACAGATTGACCACACTCGAATCTCTTGTTTAAATAGGGTTTATATTCTAGAAATTGATTATGTTACAAACTTGATTTTCGAATGTTAAAAATAATAACGGCAAGACACCTTCAACTATAATATATATGTATATGATCCATAAAAATGCACTACAGTTCGTATACAAAAAAATGTAACTAACTTTAGTAGCTTCTAGTAAAAAAGTTATACATTATGTGACCTTGACTCATATTTCATTGTAAGGAATAATTAATAATCTGTCTAATTATACCATTTAAAGAATTTTGCTGCCAAGAATGACTGACAAGCAGGCTTTTCTAAAAGTATTGTTAAAATCCACTTTTACCAAGTTTGGGCTGAAGCAATGAATGTGGGTCAAAAGCTATTATGTGTGGGTTATCTCATTCCATACACAAATATTCATCTACTCACAATGACTATTAGGCAGTTGAAAAGAAATGGTGTTGATGTAAATTCAAACACAAGAAAATGCTCATTATATGCAAAATGTATGACAATCTCTTCGTTATGATGAGTACAATATAAGGTGACCCATTTTATTGAGTGATACAAAGTGGATAAAGTTTATTTTGGTTGTTATCTTTTATCATAAAAGTCTGCTGTCAATTTCTTTGATATTTATCATCATAATGTGTTTTCTTGCATTTGGGTGTAGTTACCTTTGAGTTTTCATTCGCTATTCGAGATACAAAACCTTATGCTCCTGACCCTTGTGAAATGGCGCAGCTGACAAGTGAGCAGAGAGAACTTATATTATGAGACAAGAAGTTATTAGGCTGTTCAAAATAATTCAAGGTAATCCCGTGCATTGAAATAAAGTTCTGTGGAAACCTAGATACAATGCATCATTTATCACAATGAAGCACTGAAGCACGATGCATAATTAAGCTTTTAACAGGATTTAAGACCAAAGAAGCACGTGTCTGCGACCTGACCCACATTCTTTAATCCTTAAGCCCAAACTTGGTACAAGGCGATTTCGACGAAACTTTGTAAAGACCTTTGTGCTCATTCATCCGTAGCAGAAATATAATGAATAGGGTATAATTGGACAAAAAATAACTTACTCTTCATCAGGAAATCAATTTCAAAGTGATATTGGATATGACTTTTTAATCAGGATCTACCAAAGTTTGGAAGACTTTTTTATACGCACTGTGTTATATAATGAAATGAAGGTAAGATGGGTTAAAAGTCAAGTATACGTTCCTTCATTCATTTCCTCTTTTGTTTTCAGTTCCAAAAACTAAATGAAACAACATCACATGATGGCATGTGCAGGACATGGTTGATAATCAGAAATCTAAAAAGAAATTACAATGAATAAACAATTTACGTAAACATTTCCATAATGTACAAGGGTAGGCATAATTCGATATTTTTTTTCGATTACCCGGTAAACACCTGAACAAGACAAGACAAGAAAACATGAAAAGATGTTCAGAAATGCAAAGGCCGACTGCCAAGTCAAAGGGGCTCCAAAGGCTTGCAAATTGACAGTAAATGGAACCGAAGAGATTCGAGGGGAGCGCGCCTCGAATCTCGTCGGTTCCAATTACTTTCAATATGAAGTATTATGTTTTAGGGGCCCACCATTCTTTGTATGCATTTCAGAACAAACATTTTGGCTGTAAATGTTAAAAGTGCTCTAATAATGAACAATACAATAAGATGTAGTATACGTTAAAACCACAGGGCCCCGGAAGTTGATCCAAATAGGCATTAAGAATCAGATACCAGTCGAGATGACTGTTTAAACTATATATTTTGGAGGTTATGAGCGCATAGTAAATCTCAATTTCAGTAGAAAAATACGACATTTAGTTGGTATGAGGCTTTAGTGCGGAATATGTCTAACGTACCCAAAATCTGATTTTATGGTCGCAAATATAACACTAATGACTCATCAGGGGTCATCAATTTGTGGGACGCGTGTTCCACGGTTTAAATCATAGCCAAACGAAAATGAAGAGTATGGGACGCCGTGGTGAAGTGAATGAAGTTTATTCGTTTTTAATAAATAAAAAACGGAAACCCCTGCATTGTACAGAAGATAAACAAAAAGCATCATAAGTACAATAATCACATTATACAAATCATGCAAGTCATCATAATTGATTGTGATTAAATTTCTGTAGACAAATGCAGTACAGTTCAGTTCAGTTCATATACATTGAAATGCAATTAAGAAACCAAGATATAAATACATAGTATTCAATATTATATGTAAATGCATGTATAGATATCAAACAGTCATGACTCCAATCAATATTATTGAATACATAACATAAAAATTCCTACGCAAACTCACCCTAGACTAAATGTCACACGGGTAAGAAATAATACTACGTCATCGTCTGTTGTAGCTTTGTAGCGTGGTTTGTATAAAAGACACCTCAAGTTACGCCTCAGCGGCTGTATAAATGGTGCAACAAAAACAGGCTAGTACATTGACGGCTTAAGCGTGTCGGTTGGCGTAAAGTAAAACAACCAGCTTCGCTTAAAGCAAGTGGACGAATGTCCGTTCTATTAAATGCCCATCAGGGCCTTGCCTGACATAGCGCGCATCCGGAAGGACTACTTTCCGAGCATGAATATACATCCTTCTGAACTAAGTATAATAATCAATTTTAGGATAGAACAATAAAACATATATGAGAAAATATCATAATTTCATTATGATACATTTAACTTTACCTACAAACAATTTATAGATAAATAATCAAGGGACTACTTTGTCCTTAACGTAAGTACACAGACCCACGTGACCATAAAAGTAATGAGGCTCCGGGTCTGACACGTATGTTTTAAATTAGACACACCCAATATGCTGTACGGTGTTCTTAAATAAAAAAACAAGTTTTAAAATGGTAAAAACGAGTTTGGTCACTACAGCATCAAACTATATAGTGAGATGATATATTTTCTTTTTTAAGACATTTGGAAGTGTGTTCTATTAAACAAATTGGCAAGTCAATCTCTTTAACATAATTTGGGGCACCTGAAGGGAAACCTCGAAGCTATTCATAACTATCCCTGACATGTGTACTGTAATTCATGTATAATCTATTCATTTCCAAAATGTATGAATTGTTTATCTTTCTCCATGTTGATTTTCGTTAGGTGATGTGTTCAGATTTGGCCTTCTTTAGATATGTGAAGAGTGGCGTTACATGTGTTTATAAACTATCATTGTCTAGCAAGCTCGCGTGGGGGACCGAATTGAATTTTATCAAGTAGTACAAGCAATTTGACATTAAGTACCTTGCACTAATTTCATGATTGTTTTTCAGTTTGATATTAAGCGACGAGGGAGGTGGCAGCATATTGATAGAATGGCACCAATGTGTCCAGGAGTATCTAAGAGGCTGTTCACACCGCAATGAGATAGCGCGGGCTATCGTAGCACCCCCTTTTTTCTAGCGCGCGCTAGACCGCGCTATCTCTCGTGGACCACCCCCAAGAGGTGCTCCAGTGGCACGCCGTTTTGGCTCGCCGTGGCTCGCTGTTGGGCGGACCGAAACGACGTTGTACCTTCCACACCGCAGAGATAGCGCGGTCTAGCGCGCTATCTCTGCCGGTGTGAACAGCCTCTAAGTTTATTCAAGATGTACAGTTTAGAGCCCATTTGTTAAAAACTTGGTTAGATGCCAATAAAGAGACAAATGACCAGAGGTTGCAATCCACGTATCACTCAAGGGACAATAGTAAACAGATAAACTGAATACTTGGGTTATCATTAACTTAAAATAAATTTCCGTAATTATGATACTGATGGTCATATTTTATGACCTGATACTTACCTTTGATATTTGATTTCTCCAAACTCATCTTTGAAAACCGATAAAAAGACGCTCCCTGATCATTTTGTATTCAATAATATGCCGTCGCAATTTGTATGGTGGCTCCTAAGGGACACGCAAACGCAAAATTTGACGTACACCTATGCAACAATTTTGTGGATTTTCACGTCTTTGACGTGAAAATCCACGAAATTAAAGTATACCTATGCAAGAGTTTTATTGTCTTTTTACGTCCAAGACGTGAAGAAAAAAAATCTGCGTCCAATCAGGGACGTCTGCGTGTCCCTTTTGGGAGACGCAGACGTAAATATCGGACGCAGATTTTCATGTCTGCGTGTCCCTTCAGGGCCATTGAGTACAGAAATACGAAAAAATTACCAAGCAAAGGTATACGTCAATTTTGTGGATTTTCACGTTTTGGACGTACAAAACTAAACATTTGTTGCATAGGTATACGTCAAATTTTGCGTTTGCGTGTCCCTTAAGAGTCACCATAAATTTGTTTGCTTGTTGAAACGTGGGTATACCCATTTTCAACATCCTCGTCCTCACCGTAACCCAGTGAACGACAACATAATCCAGCTGCGCATGAATATTTCCCATGTTTTGCTTGATGGTATGAATATGTTTAGCGTACATGTATTTGTTTCACTTTCATGTATTTGTTTCACTTTCATGTATTTATTGTGCTTATTCAAAGGCGGATTCAGGCAATTTCGAAATTTAAGAATACAACATCATTTTTAAACATTTTCCCTGTAGTTAACAATAATTAATAAAGAATTTAAACAGAATAATATTTTCTCATCAATATCAGAATCTAGGACAACGTTCGTATAGTCTACCTTGCGAACAGTTCTATTTGATTTTAATATGCTTTAAGAGAAAGTTAGTTAATAATCAGTGGATAACAGTATACAAGTTTATTGATGCGATAGAGGCAGATTGATTATTTTGTACATAATAATCAAAATATACTATGATGTTTTTGGAATCACCCAAACCTAAATTTTTGCTTAGGTTCACATGTACTGCACACAAAAAGGAGTGTACGGGACTACACATTCAGCAGGAGGGTTAGGTTCATTCTGTTTCTGGTCATATTTCGAATATGGGGGCATTTGTAGAGCAATCTTTCAGGGGATATTTATACTACGATATCTTTTCTTAAACTTACATACACCAAATTAGCATTTCACAAATTATTTCTTATCTTTACCAGAACTCATTCTTCTCGAAAACCTTTAAACTCTCACAAGGTCAGGCGCGGATCCAGGATTTCTTAGGGGGGGGGGCCCAAATTTGAAATTATGCGAGCCAAATATTGGCACGTAATGGTGACCAACAGTGACGTAATGCGTGGGTGGGGGGTCGGTACTGAGAGGGGCGAGTTTTCCCCTCCCTCCTCCACGAAACGCGGACGTTTCATTAAATTATTAGAGAAAGAAGACGATTCGTTTACCGTTCTCGACTATTAATCTTCGTCTGAATTTAGTTTTTCTCCTCCCGCGCAAGGCGCGAAAATTTTTACGATTTATTAAATTATTAGAGAAAGAATACGATTCGTTGTAGAGTTCTCGACTCTTAATCCTTGACTAAATTCAGCCCCCTTCCCCCTCCTGCGCGAAGCGCGGAAGCTTTGACGTTTCATTAAACTATTAAAGAAAGAAGACGATTCGTTGTACCATTCTCGACTCTTAATCCTCGTCTGAATTTATTTTTTTCCCTCCCGCGCTAGGCGCGGACAATTTTACGATTAATTAAATTATTAGAGAAAGAAGACGATTCGTTGTAGAGTTCTCGACTCTTAATCCTCGTCTGAATTCTGGTTTCCCCCCCCCCCTCCCGCGCGAAGCGCGGAAGCTTTTAAGTTTACTTAAATCATTAGAAAAAGAAGACGATTCGTTGTACCGTCTTCGAAAATAATCCTCGTCTGAATTTAGATTCTTCCCCCCCCCCTCCCGCGCGAAGCGCGGAAGCTTTTACGATTCATTAAATCTTTAGAAAAAGAAGACGATTCGTTGTACCGTTTTCGAATAAAATCCTCGTCTGAATTCAGTTTACCCCCTTTCGCGCGAAGCGTTGAAGCTTTGACGTTTCATTAAACTATTGAAGAAAGCAGACGAATCGTTGTAGAGTTCTCGACTCTTAATCCTCGTCTGAATTCAGGTCCCCCCCCCCCCCTCCCGCGCGAAGCGCGGAGGCTTTTAAGTTTTATAAGATTATGAGAGAAAGAAGACGATTCGTTGTACCGTTCTCGACTATTAATCTTCGTCTGAATTTAGTTTTTCTCCTCCCGCGGAATGCGCGTACATTTTTACGATTTATTAAATTATTAGAGGAAGAATACGATTCGTTGTAGAGTTCTCGACTCTTAATCCTTGACTAAATTCAGCCCCCCTCCCCCTCCTGCGCGAAGCGCGGAGGCTTCGACGTTTCATTAAACTATTAAAGAAAGAAGACGATTCGTTGTACCGTTCTCGACTCTTAATCCTCATCAAATTCGAATCTTGAAGTGTTTAACGCGTTTGAGAGAGTAATTCAAGCAGTTGATGATATGAGGGTTCCATATCTTGTTCTTGGGGACATGAATTGTGATGTGACAAATAACATTGTATCATGGAATACTAGAAAGCTTCTAGATATCATGGAATCTTACAATTGTGCACAATTTATTGACAAACATACACGAGTAACTGCAGCATCCTCTACTACAATCGATCTTATATTTTGTAACAATGAACAACAAATAAGTGAGAGTGGTGTTATTGAAGTATCTGTAAGTGATCATTATATGATATATTGTGTTATTGGAAAATTCCGGTACTTAAATAGTAATACTCATAAGTATAAAACAGGAAGAAATTTGAAGAAATTTGATAACGAAGCATTTAGAAGAGATATGAATAATATTGACTTTGATCCCGTGTACGAAATGCATGATCCAGAAGTAGCTTGCTCAGTTTTCCTCTCATTAATAATGAAGGTGGTTGATAAACACGCACCTCTCAGAAAAACTAGAATTAAACAAAAAGAATCCCCTTGGATGACACCCAAAATCTCAAAATTGATTCGTTGCAGAGATCGCTCGAAAAGCAAGGCCAAAAGATCAAAAGAAATGGATGATTGGAATAATTATAAACAAGCTCGTAATGGCGTTACAGCTGAAATTCGAAGAGCGAAGCGTAATTTCATTTCAACTAAAATTGAATCAGCTGTACGAGATGTGAAAATGATTTGGAAAACATTGCAATATTTAATACCCGAAAAGAAAACTAAATCGCGAGCTACTTCCATAAAAGTAAATGATCGCTTTATTTGTGGACAAGAATTATCTAACTCTTTTAATGATTATTTTTCAACAATTGGTAAAACTTTACATGATACTTTTGTAAATAATGGGAATAATGCCAATCCAATGACTCCCACTCCTAATGTAACTTCATTTGTATTTAATGATGTATCGATCATTGAAATTGAAAAAATACTTCAGGCTCTCTCTGAAAATAAGGCAACTGGCCCGGATAACCTACCAGCAAAGCTCCTCAAATCCGTAGCTACTATTATTGCTTTCCCAGTAGCACACATACTTAATCAGTCTTTGCGTACGGGCACTATACCCGGTCAATGGAAATGTGCACGAGTTACCCCTATATATAAAGGAGGTGAGAAGACATGCATGGAGAACTATCGACCGATTTCTGTCATACCTATCCTAGCCAAAATAATGGAAAGGGTAGTTTATAATCAATTATTTAAATATTTAACGGAAAATAATATACTATCTGATTGTAAATCGGGTTTTAGACCCATGCATTCTACACAAACGACCCTTTTGAACGTAACAGATAAATGGTTAAATGCAATAGATAAAGGCAATATTGTTGGCTTAGTTATGATCGATCTCAAAAAGGCGTTCGATACGGTCGATCATAGTATTTTAATAGAAAAATTAAAAATGTATAACTTTGGTCAATGCACTTTAAAGTGGTTCACAAACTATTTTGATAGGAGAAAACAATTTACATCTGTAAACGGCTATACTTCTGATGAAAGGGAAATTACATGCGGGGTACCCCAAGGCTCGTTATTGGGCCCTCTATTATTTTCAATATTTGTAAATGATATGCCCCATAATGTGCACTCATGTGATATAGCATTATATGCCGACGACACATGTATTTTTACGTCATCAAAAAACCCAGTCGAAATTTGTAGCAAACTAAACTTAGATCTTTCAAGTTTATCATGTTGGTTAAAAGATAATAAATTAATGGTTAACCCCAAAAAATGTGAAGTAATGTTTATAGGCACTCAGCAGCGTTTGAAGAGATTACACGATATTATTGATGATTGTCATATGTATATAGATAATAACGAAATTAAAAGGGTCCAGTCATGTAAATATCTAGGTGTTTTCATTGATCAAAATATGTTATGGAAAAATCAAGTTGATCATGTAAAGAAAAAAGTAATTAAATGTATATACCTCTTAAAAAGATTGCGTCCATACATTAACCAGATCACTGCTTTGACCTTTTATAAATCAATTATTCAATGCCATTTTGATTATTGTAGCGCAGTCTGGGCAAATGCTTTAAAGACTCACCTAAGTCAATTGCAAGTATTACAAAATAGATCACTTCGTATTGTTATGAATGTTGACTATATGTATCCTTCAAATAATTTATATGATACCTTGAAATTAGATCGCTTATATATACGATGGTCCAAACAATTAGCATGTACTATGTATCGCTCTGTCCATAACATTTGTCCACCTTATCTCAGCAGTATCTTTGTAATTCGTGAATCAGTATATTGTACAAGGTCCGGTCCGCATACATTAAGACTCATTCAACCGAAGACCAATTACGGGAAAAGATCTCTCTCTTATCGGGGGGCCAAGATTTGGAATGAGCTGAATTACCCTATTTCCACCACTGTATCAATTGAAGCCTTTAAGCGTCACATAAATAGTAACCCCATCATCCTGACCATTCTTAGCAGACAGACTTAACTCCTATATTTAACAAATTAAGCTAAAAATACAAGAACCCCGGTTTTCTTTCTTTTCTTATTCGTAATTTTTTGTTTTGTTACTCCCTTATCCGTTTTTACCATGTAAGGACACGTTCCTCCTTTTGTAGTTGCTTTCCCCCATAGTGATGTTATTTTTGTTGTTGTATACTTTTAGTACATTTTTATATTTATATTATGTAAATTATATTTTTGTGTGTATTCATTTGTCTATTTATATGAGTAGCCTATATACATGTATTGATTATTCTGATTGTATGTTTTTATCTTGGCCTGGACCCCTTTGAAAAACAGCTTGTAGCTGACAAGGGCAATCCATCCCATGAGTGGAGAATAAATAAATAAAAAATAAAAAAATAAAAAAAAATAAAAAAAAAATAATAAAAAAAATAAAAAAAAATAAATAAAAAAAATAAAAAATCTGAATTTACAGTAGTTTTTTCCCTCCCGCGAGAAGTGCGGAAGCTTTTAAGTTTACCTAAAAAATTAGAAAAAGAAGACGATTCGTTGTACCGTTTTCGAAAATAATCCTTTTCTGAATTTAGATTCTCCCCCCCCCCCCCCCCCCCTCCCGCGCGAAGCTTTTAAGTTTTATTAGATTATGAGAGAAAGAAGACGATTGGCTGTACAGTTCTTGACTCTTAATCCTCATCTGAATTCAGTTTCCCCCCTCCCGCGCAAAGCGCGGAAGCTTTTAATTTTCATTAAATCATTAGAGAAAGAAGACGATTTGTTGTACCGTTCTCGAAAAAAAATCCTCGTCTTTATTTAGATTCTTCCCCCCCCCCCCCCCCCCCCCCCCCCGCGCGAAGCGCGGAAGCTTTGACGTTTCATTAAAATATTAAAGAAAGAAGACGATTCGTTGTACAGATCTCGACTCTTAATCCTCGTCTGAATTCAGGTCCCCCCCCCCCCTCCCGCGAGAAGCGCGGAGGCTTTTAAGTTTTATAAGATTATGAGAGAAAGAAGACGATTGGCTGTACAGTTCTCGACTCTTAATCCTCGTCTGATTTCAGGTTCCCCCCTCCCGCGCGAAGCGCGGAAGCTTTTAATTTTTCATTAAATCATTAGAGAAAGAAGACGATTCGTTGTACCGTTCTCGAAAATAATCCTCGTCGGAATTTAGTTCCCCCTCCATCCCGCGCGAAGCGCGGAAGCTTTTACGTTTTATTAAATCATTAAAGATTCGTAACACTGTACGTCCTCTTCCGATTTGGGGGGACCGCCCCCAATAAATTACGGTCAGATAAGCATTCAGGGGCCCGCCTTAGGGCCCCTGGTGGGGTCGAGGCGGCGGAGCCGGCCCTGAAAGCTCAGGGATTTTTTTTTAATACCTATTATTGTGTGACACTGGCAGGTCACTATTTGGCGTGGGGTCCAGGGGGCGGACCCCCCCCCCCCTCAAAAAGAGGGGGTTTTGGCATTAAACTACCGTCAGATGAGCATCTAAGGGCCCGCCGTAGGGCCCTAGGTGGAATCCAGGGGGCAGAGCCCCCGGAAGCTTAGGGGTTTTAGGCATTTAATCACGGTCAGATGAGCATATTTTGATGCCTTATTTTTTAACACTGGCAGTCAACTATTTTTTCTTTCTTGCTCTATTTTATTTCTCTTTAATATACTCCCGATCCCCGCCGTACCTCGGGCCCTGACATGTAGGAATCTCAAGAATCATATTTCTTGCCTGGCAGTAAATTTAGGAATTTGTCATTTTCCAACAAACACATACAAACGCATAATTTACTAAAAAGTGAGGACAAATGTCGGAAATTATGTCATTTCAGCATTATTTGTAATCCACCGTTGTGGAATTAGAAATAAACCACGTTTGAATTTGACTTCCCCAAAGCCCCCCCCCCCCCCCTTATCAGTACGCAAGTATCTTCTCTTTTCCTTTTTTCTTTCCCTTTCCTTCCTTCTCTCTTTTTTTTTTTTTTTTTTTTTTGGGGGGGGGGGGGGTTCAACAGCCTGGGAGGCAAGGCCCTTTCGGTCTCCCCCCCCCCCCCCGATCTCCTTCTTCCCCCCTTTTCTTTTCTTCTTCCTCTTCTTTCTTTCTCTTTCTCTCCTCTTTCCCTTTCCCTTCTTTTCCTTTCTTCTCTCTTTTTTTTTTTTTTTTTTTTTTTGCGGGGGGGGGGGGCCAAGGCCCGCTCGGCCCCCCCCCTGGATCCGCGCCTGCACAAGGTATTAGCTTCCCGGTCATTGCAAATATCTCCTCATTTAGTGAAGGTATTGAAATGGAAATCTACGTGTAAAGAGAGAGAGAGAGAGAGAGAGAGAGAGAGAGAGAGTGTGTGTGTGTGTGTGTGTGTGTGTAAGAACTGAAATGGATTAGAGGAAATAATAGGCAGTGTAGCTATGATTTTAGAGTTCTTTATTTCTTAAAAAGCGTTTCCCGCGTAAGAAAGGCGTCGTTCAAATGTAATGGCAACGCGATCGAAATGACGTTTCGCAATCAAATAAAAAAATACATTTGCTTTCGGTGATCATTGTGATATTTCAGAGTAGAGGGGAGGGGGGATGTTCGCGTAGCTGGTAAAAGCCTTTCTCAGAATGACACCCTTTTACAGCAAGCAAATATTAGCTAGTTCCATTACATGGGACACATTGTACGATGCAAGAGTACGTGTATTTTGAGTTGATATGCCAGGAGGTATTCAAATATATCTTTCATTAAAAGAGATGTACAACTTGTATTTTAAATTTCATTTCAGAATAATCATGATAATAACAATGTGTGTCTGCTTGAAGGGCAGTCAGATTTTAGATCATTTTTTGGCCAAATTTTGAAACTTGGTGCCAATCAAGAATTCATGGGAATTAATCAGCATTGGAACAGGTGGATAAAGATTGAAATCCGCATTTCAAAGGTAAAAGATAACAAGAAATTTGATAAAGTGATTATTCGAGTTATGAGCTCATTTCTAATAGAAGGCCTACGATAAGAATAATAGATGGTGATTCGTTATCGTGCGGTGTTTAGTTGGAATATTTTAATTTTAAACAACCACTCTTTGACAATGGAGTGAAAGGCCATTTTTCATATTATATTTGGTTTACGCTGGTCATGAAATGCATTATACCATTTGTAATATGTTGGCAAAGTAATATAGCAAATAAAAGTGATTTTGTAGCATCAAAGGATTTTTGTTCCTGATAAATTGGTGACAGCAGATTAATCATATTTGTACATTTTAACATAATTTACGATTAATGTTAAACACACACACATAGATAATCCAAGTATATAATGTTACTTTGTTTAATACCGTGATATGAAATAAACATTCAACTAGTATTATTGAAAAGTGACAGCTCTCCGAGATGCATCTGTGTATAACTTATACTATAAGCAAAACATGCACTAGCCTGCTAGCCAGCACTGTCTGTTTAAATACGTTGCTTACAACAATTTTGAGTGTCATATACATAGTTCCATAAGTGTAATCCAACTTTGATCGTTACGACTAAACAATCGTCAATCTTTAAAACATGGATCAAGTGTTTCAAATAATCGATAAACCTAATAAATTAGTAACATAAAAACTCTAGTGTAAATGGAAAATGTATACAAGTTCATCAAACTTTGGAAGATTAAAACATAAAAATTGGTCACATAATACATTGGTGAATCATGTAGAGAACGGGAGAGAGAGAGAGAGAGAGAGAGGGAGAGAGGGAGAGCGCGAGCGAGAGCGAGAGTGCGTGTGTGTAAGAACTGAAATGGATTAGTGGAAATAATAGGCAGTGTAGCTCGAGCTAATGATTTTAAATTCATGTATTTCCTTAAAAAGCGTTTCCCGTGGCATCGTGCAAATGTAGGCCTACTATGGCAACGCGATCGAAATGATCCACGTAAACAAATTCAAATACATTTGTTCTCGTTGACCATTGTGAATTTTCAAGGGAGAAGAGTGTGGGGGGGGGGGATGGGAATGGGACTTTTCGCGTAGCTGGTTAAAGCCTTTCCCAAAATGAACACCCCTTTACAGCAAGCAAATAATAGCCAGTTCCAATACATGGGATACAGTGTACGTTAAATGCAGAATTACATGTATTTTGAATTGACATGGCAGGAGATATTCCAACATATCATTCATTAAAAGAGATGCTCAAAATATATTGTTAATTTCATTTGTGTGGGACTGTTTGAAGATCATTCAGATTTTACTCAAGAACATATCAAACAGTGTAGAACGAAAACCAGCCAAGAGCAGTTTGGAGCTAAATTTTGAAACTTTGTAAGGTGCCAATCAAGAATTCATGGGAATTAATCAGCATTGGATCAGGTGGATAAAGATTGCAATCCGCATTTCAAAGGTAAGAGATAACAAGAAATTTGATAAAGTGATTATTCGAGTTATGAGCTCATTTCTAATAGAAGGCCTACGATAAGAATAATAGATGGTGATTCGTTATCGTGCGGTGTTTAGTTGGAATATTTTAATTTTAAACAACCACTCTTTGACAATAGAGTGAAAGGCCATTTTTCATATTATATTGGTTTACGCAAGTCATGAAATGCATTATACCATTTGTAATATGTTGGCAAAGTAATATAGCAAATAAAAGTGATTTTGTAGCATTAAAGGATTTTTGTTCCTGATAAATTGGTGACAGCAGATTAATCATATTTGTACATTTTAACATAATTTACGATTAATGTTACACACACACACATAGATAATCCAAGTATATAATGTTACTTTGTTTAATACCGTGATATGAAATAAACATTCAACTAGTACTATTGAAAAGTGACAGCTCTCCGAGATGCATCAGTGTATAAGCAAAACATGCACTAGCCTGCTAGCCAGCACTGTCTGTTTAAATACGTTGCTTACAACAATTTTGAGTGTCATATACATAGTTCTATAAGTGTAATCCAACTTTGATCGTTACGACTAAACAATCGTCAATCTTTAAAACATGGATCAAGTATTTCAAATAATCGATAAACCTAATAAATTAGTAACATAAAAACTCTAGTGTAAATGGAAAATGTATACAAGTTCATCAAACTTTGGAAGATTAAAACATAAAAATTGGTCACATAATACATTGGTGAATCATGTAGAGAACGGGAGAGAGAGAGAGAGAGAGAGAGGGAGAGAGGGAGAGCGCGAGCGAGAGCGAGAGTGCGTGTGTGTAAGAACTGAAATGGATTAGTGGAAATAATAGGCAGTGTAGCTCGAGCTAATGATTTTAAATTCATGTATTTCCTTAAAAAGCGTTTCCCGTGGCATCGTGCAAATGTAGGCCTACTATGGCAACGCGATCGAAATGATCCACGTAAACAAATTCAAATACATTTGTTCTCGTTGACCATTGTGAATTTTCAAGGGAGAAGAGTGTGGGGGGGGGGGTGGGAATGGGACTTTTCGCGTAGCTGGTTAAAGCCTTTCCCAAAATGAACACCCCTTTACAGCAAGCAAATAATAGCCAGTTCCAATACATGGGATAAAGTGTACGTTAAATGCAGAATTACATGTATTTTGAATTGACATGGCAGGAGATATTCAAACATATCATTCATTAAAAGAGATGCTTAAAATTTATTGTAAATTTCATTTGTGTGTGACTGTTTGAAGATCATTCAGATTTTACTCAAGAACATATCAAACAGTGTAGAACGAAAACCAGCCAAGAGCAGTTCGGAGCTAAATTTTGAAACTTTGTAAGGTGCCAATCAAGAATTCATGGGAATTAATCAGCATTGGATCAGATGGATAAAGATTGCAATCCGCATTTCAAAGGTAAGAGATAACAAGAAATTTGATAAAGTGATTATTCGAGTTATGAGCTCATTTCTAATAGAAGGCCTACGATAAGAATAATAGATGGTGATTCGTTATCGTGCGGTGTTTAGTTGGAATATTTTAATTTTAAACAACCACTCTTTGACAATAGAGTGAAAGGCCATTTTTCATATTATATTTGGTTTACGCTGGTCATGAAATGCATTATACCATTTGTAATATGTTGGCAAAGTAATATAGCAAATAAAAGTGATTTTGTAGCATCAAAGGATTTTTGTTCCTGATAAATTGGTGACAGCAGATTAATCATATTTGTACATTTTAACATAATTTACGATTAATGTTACACACACACACATAGATAATCCAAGTATAAAATGTTACTTTGTTTAATACCGTGATATGAAATAAACATTCAACTAGTACTATTGAAAAGTGACAGCTCTCCGAGATGCATCAGTGTATAAGCAAAACATGCACTAGCCTGCTAGCCAGCACTGTCTGTTTAAATACGTTGCTTACAACAATTTTGAGTGTCATATACATAGTTCTATAAGTGTAATCCAACTTTGATCGTTACGACTAAACAATCGTCAATCTTTAAAACATGGATCAAGTATTTCAAATAATCGATAAACCTAATAAATTAGTAACATAAAAACTCTAGTGTAAATGGAAAATGTATACAAGTTCATCAAACTTTGGAAGATTAAAACATAAAAATTGGTCACATAATACATTGGTGAATCATGTAGAGAACGGGAGAGAGAGAGAGAGAGAGAGAGGGAGAGAGGGAGAGCGCAAGCGAGAGCGAGAGTGCGTGTGTGTAAGAACTGAAATGGATTAGTGGAAATAATAGGCAGTGTAGCTCGAGCTAATGATTTTAAATTCATGTATTTCCTTAAAAAGCGTTTCCCGTGGCATCGTGCAAATGTAGGCCTACTATGGCAACGCGATCGATATGATCCACGTAAACAAATTCAAATACATTTGTTCTCGTTGACCATTGTGAATTTTCAAGGGAGAAGAGTGTGGGGGGGGGGTGGGAATGGGACTTTTCGCGTAGCTGGTTAAAGCCTTTCCCAAAATGAACACCCCTTTACAGCAAGCAAATAATAGCCAGTTCCAATACATGGGATAAAGTGTACGTTAAATGCAGAATTACATGTATTTTGAATTGACATGGCAGGAGATATTCAAACATATCATTCATTAAAAGAGATGCTCAAAATTTATTGTAAATTTCATTTGTGTGTGACTGTTTGAAGATCATTCAGATTTTACTCAAGAACATATCAAACAGTGTAGAACGAAAACCAGCCAAGAGCAGTTCGGAGCTAAATTTTGAAACTTTGTAAGGTGCCAATCAAGAATTCATGGGAATTAATCAGCATTGGATCAGATGGATAAAGATTGCAATCCGCATTTCAAAGGTAAGAGATAACAAGAAATTTGATAAAGTGATTATTCGAGTTATGAGCTCATTTCTAATAGAAGGCCTACGATAAGAATAATAGATGGTGATTCGTTATCGTGCGGTGTTTAGTTGGAATATTTTAATTTTAAACAACCACTCTTTGACAATAGAGTGAAAGGCCATTTTTCATATTATATTTGGTTTACGCTGGTCATGAAATGCATTATACCATTTGTAATATGTTGGCAAAGTAATATAGCAAATAAAAGTGATTTTGTAGCATTAAAGGATTTTTGTTCCTGATAAATTGGTGACAGCAGATTAATCATATTTGTACATTTTAACATAATTTACGATTAATGTTACACACACACACATAGATAATCCAAGTATATAATGTTACTTTGTTTAATACCGTGATATGAAATAAACATTCAACTAGTACTATTGAAAAGTGACAGCTCTCCGAGATGCATCAGTGTATAAGCAAAACATGCACTAGCCTGCTAGCCAGCACTGTCTGTTTAAATACGTTGCTTACAACAATTTTGAGTGTCATATACATAGTTCTATAAGTGTAATCCAACTTTGATCGTTACGACTAAACAATCGTCAATCTTTAAAACATGGATCAAGTATTTCAAATAATCGATAAACCTAATAAATTAGTAACATAAAAACTCTAGTGTAAATGGAAAATGTATACAAGTTCATCAAACTTTGGAAGATTAAAACATAAAAATTGGTCACATAATACATTGGTGAATCATGTAGAGAACGGGAGAGAGAGAGAGAGAGAGAGAGGGAGAGAGGGAGAGCGCGAGCGAGAGCGAGAGTGCGTGTGTGTAAGAACTGAAATGGATTAGTGGAAATAATAGGCAGTGTAGCTCGAGCTAATGATTTTAAATTCATGTATTTCCTTAAAAAGCGTTTCCCGTGGCATCGTGCAAATGTAGGCCTACTATGGCAACGCGATCGATATGATCCACGTAAACAAATTCAAATACATTTGTTCTCGTTGACCATTGTGAATTTTCAAGGGAGAAGAGTGTAGGGGGGGGGTGGGAATGGGACTTTTCGCGTAGCTGGTTAAAGCCTTTCCCAAAATGAACACCCCTTTACAGCAAGCAAATAATAGCCAGTTCCAATACATGGGATAAAGTGTACGTTAAATGCAGAATTACATGTATTTTGAATTGACATGGCAGGAGATATTCAAACATATCATTCATTAAAAGAGATGCTCAAAATTTATTGTAAATTTCATTTGTGTGTGACTGTTTGAAGATCATTCAGATTTTACTCAAGAACATATCAAACAGTGTAGAACGAAAACCAGCCAAGAGCAGTTCGGAGCTAAATTTTGAAACTTTGTAAGGTGCCAATCAAGAATTCATGGGAATTAATCAGCATTGGATCAGATGGATAAAGATTGCAATCCGCATTTCAAAGGTAAGAGATAACAAGAAATTTGATAAAGTGATTATTCGAGTTATGAGCTCATTTCTAATAGAAGGCCTACGATAAGAATAATAGATGGTGATTCGTTATCGTGCGGTGTTTAGTTGGAATATTTTAATTTTAAACAACCACTCTTTGACAATAGAGTGAAAGGCCATTTTTCATATTATATTTGGTTTACGCTGGTCATGAAATGCATTATACCATTTGTAATATGTTGGCAAAGTAATATAGCAAATAAAAGTGATTTTGTAGCATCAAAGGATTTTTGTTCCTGATAAATTGGTGACAGCAGATTAATCATATTTGTACATTTTAACATAATTTACGATTAATGTTACACACACACACATAGATAATCCAAGTATAAAATGTTACTTTGTTTAATACCGTGATATGAAATAAACATTCAACTAGTACTATTGAAAAGTGACAGCTCTCCGAGATGCATCAGTGTATAAGCAAAACATGCACTAGCCTGCTAGCCAGCACTGTCTGTTTAAATACGTTGCTTACAACAATTTTGAGTGTCATATACATAGTTCTATAAGTGTAATCCAACTTTGATCGTTACGACTAAACAATCGTCAATCTTTAAAACATGGATCAAGTATTTCAAATAATCGATAAACCTAATAAATTAGTAACATAAAAACTCTAGTGTAAATGGAAAATGTATACAAGTTCATCAAACTTTGGAAGATTAAAACATAAAAATTGGTCACATAATACATTGGTGAATCATGTAGAGAACGGGAGAGAGAGAGAGAGAGAGAGAGGGAGAGAGGGAGAGCGCGAGCGAGAGCGAGAGTGCGTGTGTGTAAGAACTGAAATGGATTAGTGGAAATAATAGGCAGTGTAGCTCGAGCTAATGATTTTAAATTCATGTATTTCCTTAAAAAGCGTTTCCCGTGGCATCGTGCAAATGTAGGCCTACTATGGCAACGCGATCGATATGATCCACGTAAACAAATTCAAATACATTTGTTCTCGTTGACCATTGTGAATTTTCAAGGGAGAAGAGTGTGGGGGGGGGGGTGGGAATGGGACTTTTCGCGTAGCTGGTTAAAGCCTTTCCCAAAATGAACACCTCTTTACAGCAAGCAAATAATAGCCAGTTCCAATACATGGGATACAGTGTACGTTAAATGCAGAATTACATGTATTTTGAATTGACATGGCAGGAGATATTCAAACATATCATTCATTAAAAGAGATGCTCAAAATATATTGTTAATTTCATTTGTGTGGGACTGTTCGAAGATCATTCAGGTTTTACTCAAGAACATATCAAACAGTGTAGAACGAAAACCAGCCAAGAGCAGTTCGGAGCTAAATTTTGAAACTCTTTAAGGTGCCAATCAAGAATTCATGGGGATAAATCAGCATTGTAACATGTGGACAAAGATTGCAATCCGCATTTCAAAGGTAAGAGATAACAAGAAATGAGATAAAGTGATTATTCGAGTTATGAGCTCATTTCTAATAGAAGGCCTACGATAAGAATAATAGATGGTTATTCGTTATCGTGTGGTGTTTAGTTGGAATATTTAATTTTTTACACAACCACTTCTTTGACAATAGAGTGAAAGGCCATTTTTCATAATTGGTTTACGCAAGTCATGAAATGTATCATACCATTTGTAATATGTTGCCAAAGTAATATAGCAAATAAAAGTGATTTTGTAGCTTGAAAGGATTTTTTATCTCAATAAATGGGTGACAGCAAATTACTTACATTTGTACATTTGTACTTAATTTAACGAATAATGTGACACACACACATACATAATTCAAGTATAAAATGTTACTTTGGTACCGTGATATGAAATAAACATTCAAATAGTATTATTGAAATGTGACAGCTCTGGGAGATGCATCTGTGTATAAGCATGCACTGGGCTGTTAGCCAGCACTTTCTGTCCAAATCCGTTGCTTACAAAAATTATGAATATCATTTACATAGTTCTATAAGTGTAATCCAACTTTAATCGTTACGACTAAACAATCGTCAATCTTTAGAACATGGATCAAGCATTTCAAATAATCGATAAACCTAATAAATTAGTAACATAAACACTCTAGTGTAAATGTATGGAAGTTCATCAAACTTTGGAAGAATAAAACGTGGAAATTGGTCACATGATGAATTGATAAATCATGTAGAGAAAGAGAGAGAGAGTGCGTGTGTGTAAGAACTGAAATGGATTAGAGGAATTAATCTATAGCCATCAACGGTTGCCTTTGTTCCCTTCAGCTCCTTCATTGATCAGGCAATTGACAACATCGAGATCACCACTTGATGTCGCAATGTAGATGGGTAACAGACCGTGGCTATTCCTTGCGATTACATCAGCTCCTTCGTTTAATAATATTTCTACGTTCTCAATGTTGCCATCTCCTACGGCTCTATGGAGAAATTCAATCTTTCCTTCATACGCATGGAATAATGTAAACCAACTATTATACGCCCCTGCGTAAGTACTATGACCACAGCTAACACCTGTCCCCATCCCAGCTACTTGTCTGAAATACAACGAAATACAACCGTTACTGTTTCGAAACCTTCGTTTGCAATATCCAGGTCTCGCTAATGTTTGCAGAGTAAAAAGTGCTAGAGCAGTTGGCGGAATAAGAATTTACACACAAAAACAGAGCATTCTGTACAAATTAATGACCGTCCAATATTATAAATAAGTGCTGTCAAGTGCATCGCATTCGGACAGGTCTTTCGTGAGTGCTTATCACAAGTGTTTGATGGTGGTTAAATGATAAGATAAAACAGTTCAGAGTTCCCTCCCAGCCCAAAAGTAAGTTATATCAATATCAATATCTTTTTTTTGTCAATAAAGGGGACGTTAATGCGAAGATTAAAGTAAACAAGCTACCAAGATTAATTTGAGTTGATGTTTGTCTATTTCCTTTTTACAAATCTCAGGAGCATGTTTTTCCCCTTGTAATAATGGTTTTCCCTCCATTTAAACAACTTTTCTTTTCATTCACCTTCACATTAATGTTCTGTTTCTTCCGAAAACATTGTTGTAAAATTCGTATTTGTTCAGGCATTTCCTATTTTTTTTCCAATCAATTTCAGAATGTTCAATCTAATGTCACAAAAGAAATATAAAATATTGCCAAGCTAGGCTGCCAACGTTATTGTAGGGATCAATTTCGTCGTTCCGCAATCGAGTTCGTCATTCGATAAGAAAAATGAAGAGATACAATACATAAGTCGAAATCAGTCATTCGTATGCATTAAAATAATGAACAAACAGATTGACCACACTTGCATCTCTTGTTTAAATAGGGTTTATATTCTAGAAAATGATTATTTTACAAACTTGATTATCTAATGTTAAAAATCATTACGGCAAGTCACCTTCAACTATAAAGATGCATTACAGTGCGTATACAAACAAATTTACCTAACTTTAATAGCTTCTAATTAAAAGATATAAAATATGTGACCTTGAATCATATTTCATCGTAAGGGATAAATAATACCCTGTATAATGATACCATTTCAAGAATTGTGCTGCTAAGAATGACTGAAGAGTAGGCTTTTTCAAAAAATATTGTCAAAAGCAATGAATGTGAGTCAAAAGCTTTTTTGTCTGGGTAATCACATTTCAAAAAGCCCTTCTGAGAATCAGTTACTCCTGGCAGTCAAGATGACTGTTTTAAACTATTTTTGAGGTTATGAGCGCATAGTAAATCTCAATTTCAGTAGAAAAATACAACGACATTTAGTGGGTATGAGGCTTTGATGCGGAATATGTCTAACGTACCCAAAATCGAATTTGATGGTCGCAAATATAACACTAGTGACTCAAAAGCATCAAACTATATAGTGAGATGATATATTTTCTTTCTAAAGACATTTGGAAGTGTGTTCTATTAAAGAAATTGGCAAGTTAATCTCTTTTACATAATTTGGGGCACCTGAAGGGAAACCTCGAAGCTATTCATAACTATCCCTGACATGTGCACTGTAATTCATGGATAATCTTTTAATTTCCAAAATGTATGAATTGTTTATCTTTCTCCATGTTGATTTTCGTTAGGTGATGTGTTCAGATTTGGTCTTCTTTAGATTTGAGAAGAGTGGCGTTACATGTGCTTATAAACTATCATTGTCTAGCAAGGTTGTGTGGGGGACCGAATTGAATTTTATCAAGTAGTACAAGCAATTTGACATTAAAGATAAAGTTGAGTTCTGTTCATGCGATTGCATTGTGAAAGAAAAGGTGTGGAATGGATCAGAAAAAGTTGATCATGTAGCATGTAAGTATTGGTGTGTACTGCAAGGTTCTGGAGTCATCAAAATCATAATAAATGTGACCCAGTCTTGGTAAAGTAACAAGCATTGTACACAGAAAGATGTATATGGGACTACACAAAATTTGGTGTCGGGGCTACTAACCTTGATTTCCTTATCTTTCTATGCTCATTACTCAGCCAGTATACATTTTCTACCAAAATTGTTCGGCAAATGAAATTTACTTGTACTCTTGAACATTCAGTGTAACTTTCGTTTGATTCTGTGAGAGTTTATTTTCTTTCCTTTCTTTTTACCAGAACTCAAATTTACCTTTAAGTACCTTGCACTAGTATCATCATTGTTTTTCAGCTTGATATTTAGCGACAAGGGAGGTGGCAGCATATTGATAGAATGGCACCATTGGGTGCAAATTTCACTCCTTACAGGGAGTACAATCATAACCTTGGGGTGCAAATTTACACTTTCTCATGAATTTTTGTTTTGTTTACTCCCTACATTGGGGAGTAAATTTACTCCCTGAGAGGGGTGTCACTTATGTGACAAGTAGTTACTCCCTATAGGGAGTCAATTTACACCTACTTTTCTCTGTGTGTACAAGCAATTTGACTAATTTCATGATTGTTTTTCTCAGTTGAAAATTTATCGACAGTGGAGGTCTGGAGGTGACGGCATATGGCACCAATGTGTCCAAGAGTATCTAAGTTTATTCAAGAAATTAAAGTACACTTTAGAGCCAATTTTTTAAAAACTCGATTAGATGCCAATAAAAAGACAAATGACCGGAGGTTGCAATCCACGTATCACTCAAGGGACAAAAGTAAACAGATAAAGAGAATACTTGGGTTATCATTAACTTCAAATAAATACCGTAATTATGATACTGATGGTCATATTTTATGACCTGATAGTTACCTCTGATATCTGATATCTCCAAACACTTATGTGAAAACTGATAAAAAGACGCTCCCTGGTCATTTGTACCCAATAATATGCCGTCGCAATTTGTTTACACATTGAAAAGTGCGTATATACATGTTTAACATCCCCGTCCTCACGGCCATGACCCAGTGAACGTCAACATAATCCAGCTGCGTATGAATATGTCCCATTTTGTGCTTTCTGGTATGGATATGTTTAGCATACATGACATTTTCTCCCTTTTCATGTGTTATGACTGTGCATGCTTAATGCTAGGAGGGGTGGGAATTTGTGCGTAGCTGGTAAAAGCCTTTCTCAGAATGAACAACCTTTTACAGCATGCAAATAATAGCTAGTTCCATTAGATGAGACACATCGTTAAATGCAAAAGTACGTGTATTTTGAATTGATATGCCAGGAGGTATTCAAATATATCATTCATTAAAAGAGATGCACAACATGTATTGTAAAGTTCATTTCAGAATAATCTTGATAAAAACATTGTGTGTCTGCCTGAAGGTCAGTCAGATGTTACTGAATACATTATCAAACGGTGTAGAACGATAATGATTCACGATCAATTTGGAGCCAAATTTTGAAACTTGGTAAGGTGCCAATCAAGAGTGCATGCATATAGGGATAGATTAAAACTGGAACAGATGGACAAAGGTTGCACTCCACATATAAAGGTGAGAGATAAAATGAAATTAGATAAAGTGATTATTCGAGTTATTATCTAATCCCAAAAGGAAGGCCTACGATAAGAATTATAGATGGCGATTCGTTATCGTGTGGTGTTAAGTTGGAATATTTAATCTTTTACACAACCAATTATTTGACAATAGAGTGAAGGCCATTTTTCATATTTGGTTTTCGCAAGTCATGAAATGTATCTTACCATTTGTTATATGTTGGCAAAGTAATATAGCAAATAAAAGTGATTTTGCAGCATGAAGTGATATTTGCTTTCAATAAACGGGTGTGGGCAAATTACTCGTAGTTGTACATTTTAACATAATTAAACAATCAATGTTACACACACACATACATAATTCAAGTATAAAATGCTAATCTGTTACCGTGATATGATATAAACATTCAACTAGTATTATTGAATTATTATTATTATTATTATCTGCTCGGTCCTTTATGATTCTCTACACACTTGATTCGATTCAAGCCGTCGAAGATGGCGTTATCAACAAACCAGAATCTGCCCGGTCCTTTAAAATTCCCTACACACTTGATTCGATTCAAGCCGTCGAAGATGGCGTTATCAACAAACTCATAATTATGCTCACCAGCCCCATCGAAATCCAGGTTCGTTGACTAGCCCAGCCTATTTTTTCAAACTTTGGTAGAATAAAACATACTTAAAATTGTTCACATGATAAAAGGAAAGAAGGTAAACTTATCTCACTTCATGAGATTATGTTGCATGAATCTGAGAAGCAATGAATTAACAGTCCGTTTTAAAACGAAGAAAATCAATCCAACTTCCATCCTTTTTTGTTCTGTTGATTAGGCATATGAAAAGTAGTTCAAGCAGTTGAAAATTAAACAATGTGAAGGTGTCATTGTATAGTGGTTAATTCACTTGACTAACAGTCAAAAGCTTGATGATTTGACCCCCAACCCGGTATTATCGTCCTTTGGCAAGACATTTATTTCTGTTTGGCACTTCCAACTACTGAATAGGTACACGCTATTCCAGAGCGCTTGATTTGGCAGCTCGGCTGAAACTAGGATGATAATGTTGGAGTGTGACGTCGCTTCATAAGCCACATTTATTATTACTATAATTATTACTCTGAGGCCTTATTACTTTATAGAGATTATAAGTTTCTCCTTCTTTACTTAATTCGCGAAGAAGCATCATTACTTTGTACATGGTCTTACATATTCTTTCTACGGGTGCTGTGCAATATTTGAACTACTACTTGTGATATAATATATGTTCCAAGTATCTGTACTCAACAGGTTTTTCTACGAGACAAGGTAGGAAAGAAATCTATTTCTATTTCTTTTATTTAGGTGATTAAATTCCCTAAAAAGTGAACATACTTTACATGTATATAAAAAGCAGGTGACATACCCAAGATGCACCGATATCATCATCATCAATAGTGATCTGTCAGTTTATGACAGGTTCAGTGACCCATTCAAAATTCTATATCAAGTGTCCTAAAAATATTCCAAAAAATAATATAAGTATTAAAATCGTATGCAAATAATCGCATGCTGATGTCTGACCTCCAAGTGGTGTATGGTCTGTAATTGTAAAGCGCTTTGATATAAATATCTTATGAAAAGCGCTATATAAGTAAAAGTTATTATTATTATTATTAATTAACTATTTATTAAGCAGGTCCCAACGAAGTCATCAAATTGATGATACACAACAGATTACGGATGAATTCAAAACATATTTAATAAACTCTTGTAACTATAAAGCCATCACTTCCCTGAAACAAGATAATTGGACCTAAACTTTACAGATTATTTGAATGATCTCATCAGTATAAGCCTATCATATAACTGAAATTATAGAAACAAGTAAATCACTGCACAATAACAAATCAGCTCCGTAGTTCTGAAAAGAATAATATATTCCATTGTTAATCCTGTAACGTACATATTCAATCAGCTTTTAATAACAGGTATAGTTCATGATAATTACAGATAGCCAAAATCACCCTTGATCATAAAACTGACCATCAAGTAGTTGCAAACTATAGGCCTACCTCAATACTACCAGCCCTAAAACAATTGCCTAAAAAGTATACTTTTTGGCAATTGTTTTAGGGCTGATCCTGTACATATATGTACAGAATCTGTTATATTCCTATTTAAATATCTATGTTCAGATCACTCAACTGTTCCTTCGTTGATGGATTCGCAGGGTAATGGGTAATGTTGTTTCTTCTTTTAGTTCAAATACATAAAGGTAGGAATATTTCAAAACCTGTCCAAGGCTTTCGATATTGTGGATCACAATATACTCTTACATAAAACGAAATATCATGGTTTCCGGGGCGTTCCACTAAACATGCTCGAATGGTTTTAAAGTTTACTTGATTATCAAGTATATGGTAATCAATTTGTTTGTATTTACAATATATGCAGAACGTTGATTTCTAACTTACCAACTGGTTTAAAGCCAATTACTGATAATAAATAAGAATAAAACTACATCCTTTATATTCAATAATAAAAATAGAAAATATATATCAGATTTATACATGACACTATAACCCTATATAATGTAAATTCTACTTATGTAAATTGATAATTTCCTTGGAAATGAAGTGGGATGCTTGTATAAATTATGTAATTGGTAAATTATCGAGATGCACTGGTATTCTGAATAAAATAAGGCACCATCTTTCTCCTTCTATAGTTTCATTAAGATAAATACATTGCTTATAGATAGATATATTACTTATAGATAGATACATTACTTAAAGATACTTACATTACTTATAGATATATATATTACTTAAAGATACATACATTGCCTATAGACATTACTTAAATATAGATACATTACTTATAGATAGATATATTACTTAAAGATAGATACATTACTTAAAGATAGATACATTACTTATAGATAGATATATTACTTAAAGATAGATACATTACTTAAAGATAGTTACATTACTTATAGATAGATATATACACACCCCAAAAAAGTTGTTTGGGGGTGTAAAACGTAAATGTACCAAAAGCCATAATCTAAACAGTTCTTCTCCCCTCTTTGAGAAAGTAACTACTGTACTCTCATTATCTCTGATCTGATTCTCTTATGTTCAAAATATCCTCCCAAATAAAATATCAAGTTTGACTGAAGTTATTATTGGCTTTCCCAACCATCTGACCATAACACAAGAAGTAAAAAGTGGTTTTATATTTGGAAATTTTAATATGTAATTGAATTCAAGTGTCTGCACTAATCTCAGTAATAAAGATCACGAATCATTAGTCTATTGTCATATGGAGTTATGTTCACCTTTTATAGATGAAATGAATGAATGAAAGTCTTGTGCCGAATGGGACACGGTGTGCGGAATTGCCCATTTTAGTAACTGCTCCACTTTCCATTTCATATGTTTAGAAAGTTAGATTACTTTGTGTTTGGTCAATTATTGAAAACAAGATGTCTTCATGGTCTTAGAAGTTCTCCTTTCTGAATTCTATTTGGTACTGTAAGCATTTGGTTGAGAGGATCTTTCCTAGAGCAGGAGAGCCACAGAAGAACACAGTGATCTTGCCTTTGTGCTGCTGTTTCAGGTTTTGGAAAACCTAATGTGATCACGTAAATGAGAAAGGAGCGAAAGACATTCATTATGTATGTTTCCCGGTTATACTAAAGCTTCCATTTATTTATTTACACAAAATAACAAAAATGATCAGCAAAGCTATGTTCCATTAAAGGCACACTGTCCTACTTGTAGCTACTTGCTCCCTCTATATAGAAAACTTCCCAAATCGGTGCCTGTTGGTCCCCCATGATCCTCTTTTTCTTATGTTAAATGAGAGCTGAGTTAATGAGATAGCCACCTGTCACAGTGACCTCGATGGCTCTCTGGGTGGTCTAATCCCTTCTAGCTGCAGTAGTAAAGCCTCCCTTTAAGTTCCTGATTAAAGGATATACAACAGTATTAAAATCAACGCAACCTCTTGCCGGTAAAGAAACCGAAAAGGGGTGCCGAACTAAACCAGTGATATTAAATTCGAGATTACATGCTGATATGGAACCTTAAAAGAAGGATAATTGAATTAAGAGCAAATTAAGAAGGAAAACAAATTCTAAGAGGATGGTGCCCAGATAGGAAAAAAAGGGCAGGGACAGGGACGAAAATAGACAGAGAGAATGTGGGTAGGAGGAGAAAGAGAAATAGACATTGTTTCAATTTATCGAGAAAATGTGAAAGGAAGACGACAGAAAGGTACAAGTCTACATATTTTCAAGATCGTGTGGAAAACACCTACCTCGTCCCAATCCGGCCTTCCAGCCTGGGTCCTCGTCATCAAGCCCGTGATCGTATCTCGCTTTTTCTTCTTGTGGATGAGATCGAGAGCGACATGGAGTCCGATGGCCTTCATGTCACTGGGTAAGAGAGCTGATGTCATGTAGAGATGGATGTCGAGAAAGCGACCTGCTGCGGGTATATCAGCCTGTTCCAACTCGATGGCGCTGATGAGACTGATAAACCACTCGAAAGAATGTTGATCACGATTGATCCAAACAAAGTCCACCTTAGAAAAAAAAGGAATTAAGAAGGAAGTGAAAGATAATCATTCCATCATCTCGATTGTCCTTACATATTAATGAGTACATTCATATTCATTACCATAATTTTAGTAATCATCCTCGCCATTAAGCATTGTCATCACAACATCACTGACCTTTTCTCTTTTTGTATCGTTTCTCTACTTTATTCCGTATCAGTTTATGTCTAAACTGTTGGTCAGACCTGACGCCGGAGAATGAAGAAAGCGCAATTCATATTGTTGAGATAAGTTTCCAAAGTCTGTTGAAGTATCAATAACTAAACCAATATCACTCCTTTCTGAATCAGATTAAAGATGTAAAGTGAACACACTCTACACGGGCGGATCTTGCTTTTTGCTAGGGAGGGGAGGGGGGGGGGGTAAACGTATGACCCAATGACGATGCTGAGCATCGTCCACGAGCCGCGAAAGGGGAAGTCCGATGTCCGATGTCCCTACCCCCCCCCCCCCCCCCGTAGATCCGCCCCTGCTTCAATTGATAGTAGGCCTATACGCCGACATTTATATGTTCATGATTATCAATCGTGTTACACATTCCCCTTCGCTGTCATATTCAGACCCCGGCTGTTATTTACATGTTTATTAATAAATTAAATAATTTCATATAAGGATATGAATGTAAATTGTGTTGCTTTTCTACCTTCTTCGTTTTCAGGATAGATGATGAATCAGTCACCCAAGTATGATTGCAGTTTGGACAGTGCTTCCTGGCCGCCTTATATCTCTCGTGTATGCTTTGCAAGATAGAGGCAAACGGCGTGATGCCTATTCCTGCCCCGATGAGTACGGCATGTTCAGCCTCCATGATATGCTGCGCAGGTGCTCCATACGGACCATCTAATATAACCTGGATGGAACAGGGTGATTACAAAAACAAATCATGATTATCCAATTCTTACGTTGTTGTAAAACATTCAAAGTGGCATTGAGTGTTGAGTCAACGAAGCTTCAAGGTACTTTTTAATTTTGTGATAATTATCATAAATAATTTGTATAAGAACTTCATCTGTTGTGATTTGATGACCTTGTATATGACCTTGTCACCCTTGATCTGTTTTTGTTGTTGATGTTTTACGGTAAAAGCGGAAGTGGAATGATTGAATTTTGAAATAATCAAGCAAGGTTGAATGCCTTTTGCAAGTATCAACTGACGTTGATGATGACATCACCCATCACTGTTAACATGCTCATCGATCTACAGTGAACATCGCGTCTTAATTACGCATTTACCATTTACTAGTTGCCATGTGTTAACATTTATCATTGATGGTTCTTCGATTTTAACAGTGAATTATTTTGTTGGTAGGCCTGCACTTACTTCCAATCCAGTGTGAGGTCTACCGCCTAAATCCTTTGACAGATCCAACGAATGTCTTGGACCGTTCCTTCTTAACGTCACTAAACTGATCTTCCTGTTAACATCGCCGTTCGGCTTTTCACCGACGCTTCTCCTTTCCCGACCAGCTAGAGACCGTCTAACTCTCAGTGATTGTGTTTTGGTGGTATTCCCTTGAGGTGCCTCCTGAACATCAATGCTTTGGCAAGAGTTCAACGATTTCATTTTGAAACTGTTGCCATTGGCCGCTAAAGTCATAGATATTTCGCCCGGCTCTGAGTGAGGCTGGCAATCACCTTGGGAAGCAGATGGGTGATCAGCTTTACGTGGAAGACTTAATTGTGTTGGATTCACTTTCTGTGTAACTGATTCATCATCGTTCTGACCAGTGTTATATGGTTTGCCCTCTGTTACGGTCTTGGTTCCATCTTTGTCACCGTTTGGTAATTCTGGCTCGAAGCCTGAGTTGGTTGCACCATTTGCGGTTCTCCTTCTTTTGCTGTATGTTTGCAAAGATCTACGTCCATTATTATTACTAGGTTTATCCGAGGTGGTGCTCTGCTGGCTGTTAGGCTCGACGGCGGTTGTACTCCCGGTAGAACTAACATTAACGATGACCTCTAAAGGTTCGTCGTGATCTTTGTCGATCTCGCCAAAGCCTACATGTTCGTGCTCAAGAAGAGCAAGCTCACGTTCTCTGACGACATCGTAGAGTCGCTTTGTCCAATGTCCCACACATCTTATGTGAAGAGTCAAGTATTCTGCAATATAAACGATGCCATATATGGAACTGTTAGTTGTGCCTATACGCCAAGCTTCGTTAAGTTGTTTGAAACAACACAAGTACACAATAAATTCGTATATAATTATACAATGTCTTCAAGTTTAGATATTAGACAAAAAGATATGACAGAAGAATACAAAATAGCCAAAATTGGTCTGATGGGGTTGGCACATAGCCTTTAAGACCACTAAATATACACCATCCAGTGGCTCTACCATGGAATGTACCAACTTTGTACTCTCCTCAGGCAAAAAAAGAAAAAAAGGAAAAGGAAAACAAACAAAGAAACAAAAAACAAGCAAGGAATTAATACAAATATATATGCATATTTATATATGTATTAAACGAGGAAAAGAAATTGGATTAGAGAGAGAGAGAGAGAGAGAGAAGAGAGAAAGAACCGTACCTTGTTGTTCTGGTGCGCTGCTAATTGTGAAAGGATGCCACTCATGAGATGCTATGGATGGTATATTAACATGGATGTATTCTCCAGCGTGAAATTTGAACTTAGCAGGACGCTGGATAACAAGTTGTATAACCTGTAACAAAATCGTCAAGAAACGAGTCAGTTTGGGCAGCGTTATTAAGAAGCTTATTCTTTAAATTCTTGAAATCCATAAATCTATAAATTTTAGTCTTTGATCTATACATTTTAAAGTCTTCCATTGCTTTCGTTCTCTACCTGACGACAGGATCAAGTATCATTCTTGATCCCCTGAAGCACGACGAGAAGTTGTACCACAGGGATACTGTTGGGGGTGCTTGGGGCCACTACCCCCAAGCAGGAAAGAAAGGAAAAAAGGAAAATAATGCATCGATATATTGTTTTTACAACTGTCATTTTCTTCCGTAATAAGTCTGTTTGTTCAATCAATGATATAAAACGTTTTAGGTTCTGACGTACTCTATTATGTTAGTTTCACTTATTAAAAGGTGAACAATCATAAGTTTCTCGGGTGCTACCCTCCCCGTGAAGAATATACTTCAACTTCTATAAACCTTTGAAATTATATAACCAGCGAGGAGTTGTCTCCCGAAATCGGGGGAAAATATCTAAATGACGATTGAACCCTGCCTACCATCAATGGAGAGATTGAGGGAGTGATAATTGCCTGTATGATCAAAAGTTCCCTTAAATTGAAAGTTTCAAACAACAAGACGTTAAAAAGAAATTCTTGCTCGGTTGCTACATGACCTCACAAAATACACGACTTCGAAAAAATAAATTTTCTGTAATATTGCCGCAATATGGCTGGGGTTTTAGCAATTAATTCTCCTGTGAGATATACTTACATTAGCAGGTAACACATATCCTTTCTGAATGTAGACTTTACCAAATCGTGCTCGTCTAAAGAACTGAAGACGTAGAAGGCGTTCTGCAAGGTAGATTATTCCTGGTGCTATAAACCATATCCAGAAGTACTTAGAATGTATGATAATCAAGCACCAGAAAACAATACATAACTGATGTGTCCAGTAAAAGACCTGAGAGACAGAGAGAGAAAAACACAAGAGGATAAATCTCTCACAAAAAGTCATTATTTCTTCATTGGTTATTAAAAGGTTGAGTATGAATGAGTTATTTAATAACTGCCCACGGGGGGGGGGGGGCCATAATTATGAGCAATGGCCTGCCAATGGTAGTAACGACCTTCTTGCGAGTGGCCGACTTGATTATTAGTAGGTAACGCTTTTCAGTTGTCAGAACTCTGAATTTAGAATAATGGACAACAAATTATTTGTAGACAGGCGGCGTATTGTGTTATCTTAAAATGGAACTCGAGCGATGCTACTTTTATTCTGGCAGCTTTTTGAAGTCACTGTGAGAACTAAGGAATTCCATGACGGAAATCAGAAACGCCATATACAGATGGGTGACAATTGGCAAATACATAGAACTGACTTTGGCTAGAGACAATCAAAATCAATTTATTGTCTAATGAATAAAAACTTGAACTAAAAGAAGATTAAAAGCTCACTTTGAAGTATCCATTCCTCCTGATAAAGGGTAATGAGCAGATCGTCATGATGATGAGTACGATGATGATCAAAATACCAGTGATGATACAAGAACCTTCAACAAGGCCAAGACCGGGAAAAGGTCGGACCAGGACATCACGAATCCATGCGGCTGTTGTGCCATTAACATTCTCTACCTGGTAGATCAATCCTATTTGTGAAAAACACATTATACTTTCAAATTACAAGGAAGGTATTCACGAGCAACTCTTTGAGCAGGTTATCAGTGTGTGTTGTCCGATCTTATTTTTGAACAAGATCGTTTAGTATATTGGCTCTGATATACGTCCAATCGGTCCCATTGGTTCAGTGGTTTCAGAAAACCCTTACCGTAACCCTTCGTCAACACTAATTCTAACTCTAACACAGGCTGCCCCTACCAAGTTTTCAGACAATGATAAACAATAACATCACAAATCAAGAGTTGGTTTATGGTTTAACAACATACTGCCTTAAAGGTACTATGTCCCATTTGCAGGCCAAAAAAATGAAAAAGTTAAATTCCAACTGCATTTGAAAGATAATACTAATTTAGAACTTCCCTAAAAAAGGTGGGGCTTGAAAATGTCTTCAAGTGGGAAAATAACGACTATTAATTGTCAAATCGACTTTAGGGCTATAGAGCCCAAAAGTAAAAGTCTTGATTTTCAGACAATTGTACCGAATGGTCATACGTTTTATGCTGCGCAAAGATTCAATCAATTTAATCTTGGCCATCACAAGAAGTGGGTTATTGATGTAGACAAATGCTCATGTACCCTTTACAACTCTTTTCATGTATGTTATTACCAAAGAAAAAAAAAAGCCAGTCTCAATAGTGTCTGACAGTGAAGTCTAGCAAGTAAACCGGTTTCCTTGCATAATTTGAATATGAGGACACTGCTAATGTTTAAATTTCACAGATAGGACATACATGACATATTCATAATTCCTGCAAAGTTCTACAGAATTTGAGGTTGGCTGCAAAAGGGACATAGTACCTTTAAGGCTTAATTAAATTCAGTTTACAAGATATTTAAAAAAAAAACTACTTGCAAATCAATATTGTAACAATTATCTTACAATGTGATAACATTAAACAATAAAACAATACGGCAAGACATTGAAAGTTAATTTCAGTTCTCTTCATTCAATTTCTACTTTAATAAGTTTTCTTAATTTATGAAGGTGTTCATGACTGTCTCACCGATATTTACAATATGACCGGCTGTATGGATAACAGACAAGATGATGATGAAGACGGCAACAATCTTGTGGATTATGACATGCTGATCGAGAGGGAGCACCGACATCAGGAATGTATTACGTAATATCGTCAGCAGCTTCCGAAGCATCAGGACGAGGACAAAACAGCATTCGAAACTAAGACACCGACCTGTAGTTTGATGTTAGCAAAATTATGTATAAGTATTGTTTTGTTTAACAACATGGTTATCAGGCAGTATTTCAAGTACAGCAAGTCGAGTGGGATGATAAAGGCTCGTTCAGACATTAGGCGGCAAAACCGCGTCGTTGTTGTTTTTAATGACGGCTTAATGTGTAGTGCCTCTAATGCACTTCATATTTCTGTATCTTGTAGTACAGAGCTCGGTTAAAATCGCGCAAGTAGTTACCATTCATTTATACAGTTTTAAAAAAGCGCACCGGCTTTTTTTACCGCGCCGTATCTTCTTTGTTGGAGAGAGCGAGGGGCGCCAGAAAGACTAGAACAGAAGAGAGAACTAATGAGATAATAAATCAGATACCTGCACTTCTGGCGATGGATATTGCCGCTGGATGCCTCTCATCATTGACGCTATGATAGCCTTCGTACGCACCCCATGCTGCCAGCCCAGCGTTGATCATCACGAAGACGATCCAGAAGATGATGACGGAGAAGTGATTGCGGAGTGTATTGTAGCTACAATGTGTCATTGTGTGTGATTGACTTTTAGGTTTCTTTGTTTTAGGGTTCAGCCACTCAGCCGCACTGATAAAATGAATTAGTTTGAGTAATCATGCTTTCGTATTAATATAACTCATTGTAAATATTGTTTGTAATAGGAAATGAAGGAATTACACAAAAACCCAAATTCCGTTGGTACTGCAACTTTTCAGCAAGTTCATTTCTGCCGCATAACATGTATAGGCAATGTTAGTTTTAATTTACATGGCGCTGTTCAACTTGTCAATGATAAAGTATCAAATCAACATTAATATAAACTTAACCTTTAAATATCATCTGGTATCCAGTAAAATGCTCGTAAGCTGAGATTTAGCTTAACATGACTCAAATTTGTATTTGAACAATTATAGATTTGTGTATTATAGAAGTATTTTTGAACATTTAGCAAGTTAATTGATGTGGTTTTATATCCTACCTGATTGTAAGATTAGATGTGATGCCAGGGTACCGCTGGAGCTGCTCAGAAAGCTCTTCAAAGCTGACCTCACCATCGCCATCGACATCGGCATCGTCGAAGAGAATTTCAGTGAGCTCCGTCAATGTTTCGTCGCACAGGGTCATTGCAGATTCAGCTGTGCAAGATCGAAGGACCGTCTTGAGCTCATCGAAGTCGATAAATCCGCTACCTGTTAGGTTTGAACGGGAACGTCAAAGACGTATTTTTGTTGTTGTGAAAGCATTTGTTGTATAGTATCTTATAAAATAAAGAAATCACATCAAATAATTCAAACATGATGCATTATGGTTCAAGGCATAGCCACGAGAGGATTTTTTCCTGTTGGGGACCGGGGAAAATGCAATGAATTATTGATAATTTATTGCATTTTGATCGAAACCGTGTCGATGTGCTATATTAGTGCCCTTTTGTGAGGCATTGATCCCCATTACTGTCAGTTATGACTTAAGGACGTAGGTCCCCTAGGTTATAAGCATAGTAGCAAACACACGCTTTAGCAGTAACGCAAAACAAACACTCGCAAATTAAATAATATCTGAGAATATATACTATTATCTAGATCTATTAGGAATAAATCATTGTCAAAATCATTCCATGAATTGTGGTACAAAAAATAATTCCACCTTTACGACCAACAGTGTATTTATGACGTTCTTTTCTAACTATAAATGTCATCATAATTCAATGTCTATAAACGTCATCATGTTTAATCTTCATTTGTATTACCAAACTTCGCTGCAATTACCGTTATCCTGCTATTGTGATTTTCCAACCTTACCATCTACGTCATAAACCTGGAAGAGAAAGTGAAGTTTCTCTTGTTCCGTTCCATTGACAAGAAGCCGCAGAGCGCCGATCAGTTCTTTCAAGCTGATACTCCCTGACTGATCCGTGTCAATTATTTCGAAGAAACGCTCAGCAAAGAATGACTAAATAGACAAGAAAAATTAATCATATTATAATTATAAAAACACTTCGATCCTAATCATGTACAAGATCTGCTTTTTAATACAGGCTCCTCTGTGGGGCCTGTTACTCACAAGCATAGCTTTCATCATAGTTACCTCAATATTTCACTCTTCTTTTACGTTCATTCTTTCAATTCAATGCATTCAAACAAATTGGTATAAGGTATTCATTTAATAGAATTCATATTAATTTGTACCATTTATTCGGTGAATCCATTACAAAATGGGAAATTTATGTGAAATATAAATAATGAACTGAATCTGAAACGGAAACACATTTTTATGTTGAAAGCGTATCGATTCTCCCTCTTAACTATTAATTTAGCACATATTATGCTTCTATCTTATCCACCTCTATTGTTTTGAAACCTTCTCTTCAGCTTTTATGAACATCAACTGCTTTTGATGTAAATGTGGAATAAATAAACGTTTAGCTTCAATACTTGCATCACTTCTATCCAAGAAATCTAATCAATCACTAAATAATTATCGAAATTAATATCACCATTAACAGCTCTATTTCACTTTCTCTCACAGCATAAATTTGCATCATTTAAGATTTTGCATACATATAACTTTTATATTGTTGGACGTCTGGACGTCTGTAACATCTTTTAATAAAGCTTACGATGATCCATCCATGCACAATATTTTATTCATTGATTATGCTATTGATGTGTTATGAATTATGTATGAAGATGATGTATAGGTGAATGCGTGTGTTGGGGAGGAGGTGAGTTTGTGTCTGTATAAATCAATGCTAATCATATACATATATATATGTACATTATGTCCAAAGTGGTTGGTGCATCACAAATTAAATCAAATTGATGGGTGTGGCGCCTTGGATGTTGCGTACCTTCTTCACGTTCAGTGCATTTATGAACTCGTCCAAATCAATGAGGTTATCATCTCCTGCAACTTCTTGGAAGTGTTTCTCCAACTTCACCAGCCATTTATCATCCTTTTCTTGCCTAAAACAAGATATACAGATAAAATATTGTTTACAAACAAACTATTTCATTAGTATCATATTCAGTTTGTAGTTGTACAATCACGATCAAACATTTGAATTTTCTTCAGACAGATAACGAATTGATTAAGCTCCTTTCAAGCTGTAAACGATCTTTATGGAGTAGAAGAAGTTTCTCATATACTATTAACAAAGAGGTTGAAACACGGACGGAGGACTGCTTGTAAATGGCAAATTTTGCCGATCTGAACTTGATATGAACTGACTGTGGACGGGGTACACACGAAATGGACGTATTGAGGACTGTTTATGATCGAACTAGGATCGTATTATAGACATTATTTTCATATTCTATCCTGACCACAACCCGTTTTACGATTTTCTAGGACGGTTCCAGAACGTAGTGAGAACTAGTTTGGTGTGATGGGGGCTTAAGAGGTATATGACTTTTCTTCTATAAATGGTTTTTGTTACGGTCAGTAGGCGTATTAGGCTTTTGTTATAATGGTTATACACCTACATTCCTGCCATATCGTATCGGCTGATACTGTCCGATTCAGAATACGTGTCGTCACCAAGTGGCTCGTTAAAAACCGAACCCCTTTATGTTTCTGTAAGAAAAAAGAAAACAGAATATATAAGTTTGATTTGTGAATATACTTTGTTTGTCCAACAGGCACTCACTGAATATAGGAAACGTAGCCTTGCCTATTGGTCCGATGGTGTTTAACAAACTCCCACTTTCTGTTCAGTCATGCACACCATTACCTTTGTTCAAAAAGCAATGCCGTCTTTCTATGCATTTAACTCTTTTACCTTCTTTGTAAAATCTCAAAAGTGCAATAGGCCTTCTGCACTCTATTCATTCTGTAATTATTTTAGTATTTCTATTTTACTTATTGTGGGTTTTGGTTTATTTGTATTGTTCTTTTTTTTTTAGGTGTTTTGTTTTAGGTGTGCTTTTGTTATTGTAATAATTCAGTATTTTGGTTGTTTTGATAATTGATAATAAATATTGTATGATTCAAATAGTCTTATTTTTAAATGATATATGTTTAATTTGATATTTCACAGTGTAAAATACTAAGTACCATTTGTAATTATTTTATTATTATACTTGTGTTTTTATATTGTCATTGTGTTATGCAGGGCTTTCTTGAAAAGCAGATCCACTGGCTTCCAGTGGAACTGAATGAAACTACCCTGTTAAAATTTAATCTTGAATAAATAAATAACTAAATAACTAATGCATGTTTTGTGTTTGCGAGTAATAGACAGCTGAATAGGTTGTAGGCCTGCATCATAACAAGTATAACTGTGTTCGTCAGGAAGCTTGCACTAACATTGGCATAACATTCAATTCAAGTTTCTCAGTCTCAAAATTGTAGTTTATTGATTTATTGGGACATATTTACGTGTTTGTAAGTGGCTTGTACATTTTTGTTCCGGTTTTGTTTAACGGTAGACTTACCATTGTACGATTGTTATCTGTTTATTTGTTCATATCTTGACACTGTCATGACAATGAAATGCATATCTAGGCCGCATATCCATACACTCATCGACCGGAGATCAGTCTTGTTTACCTGAAACCATACTTTTGCTGTTTTTGAGCTTTTTCTGCTTTTTGTGCGAAACCTTACCCAAAGAAAATATATTAAAGCCACGGTCACTGATGATACTATAAAAAGTAAATCAGGTAGCACTTATATGGTTATTGTCAATATTTTACGCTTGAAGGACAGTTGGCTATCTTTGCAATTTCATAAAGCTTGCTGGCACAAGATTAAAATGCTTATCAGGTGTCGAATATATTGGCTTCGTGCCCTATCCAAATCGATGTCAGTCGATCCCTAATCCTTATACTCACGCACACACACCCCTTATGGGCAATATGAAGGGTTTTACATGCCATAATTTGTATAACTATAGATCTATACAGCCTTCGATGGGCGTATAGTTTAAACCAATCAGAATGCAGAAAACTGTACGTACAAGTATTCAACTATTAGGCAATTACGATTGAGGGTTTACATAATTATGTACGATGATGATGTATATGTACATAAACATGAACAATCAAATCAAATCAAATCTTGGATGGATTTCTTTTTGTATGGATCAATAATTTGATTATAATAACTAGTTCTTATAAAAAGGATCCATAAAAAGGATGTGTGCGGGCAAGCACTGAATCCAATGACCGGGGTAATAGTATATTTGTAAAGCGCTTAGAGACATTTGTATTAAGCGCTATATAAAAATTAAATATTTATTATTATTATCAATAAATCAGCCTAAGTACATAAACGAAATGTACAGTCGACAACCTTCCAAAACTCCTCATTATGACTATGATCACACTGCCCAAATCAATGTTTTGATGCTACAGACTCAATAAAGTGCAACAGAAAACCAAATTTCAATCCGTAAATCTGAAATCTATTCATCCACCATCTACTTGGTGGTACCACTCATGGCATGGTGATTTGCTTTCATAACTGTTAATATTGGATGACAATGATTATTATTTTGATGAATAATGTGAAATAATGTTCCTTGACTATTGAAAGAGAACTTAGATGATGTTCCCTTCATTTGATCTAATTCTGGACTTTGAACATATAATGTTCCATTATCAACATGAGTTTCCATGATAAACCTACATTATGACTAATCGCACAAGAAGCTTGATATGTATTATTAAAGATTTTAGCAAAATGGTTCCGAGTGAATAAACTCTCTCGAAATATCCAGGACAATGAATTTATGAGTTTTGGTCCCAACCGAGAATTAATTCAAAACAATGATATTTATATTGGCTCGAATCCCATTGAAAGAGTTGATGATATGAAATACTCATTTTCCCCAGAAGACTGTAATGTTATAAAAACGTTGGCAATTTTTTTTTAAACGTAATATCAATTGTGAGGATCCAAATTGTTTTATATTCCTGGCCGGTCACTTTCAAGTGTTATATTAACCAGCTGGTGAAATAAATATATTTTTAATCGATGCATGTCGCCCTCTTGAGGACTGTATGCCACCAATTACACACGTAACCCCATTACCAAGGGTCTCTTTATTTTATTTTATTTTTTCTCGAATTTTTGTTTCCCTTGAAATTATTTTGTCCACATTTTTTTCCCCAAAAAAATGCTTTTGGGGGTTAGAATTTTTTTTTTCGAATGTTTTTTTCTTTCTTCCTTGAAATTATTTTTTCAATTTTTTTTTTCTTCCCAAAAATGTTTTTGGTTTACTAAAATTTTTGTACCCCCAAGTTATATATTATATATATATTTATTAGATGACTACGTAGATCTTAATCAAACGATTGGTTGAAAGCGTACACGTGACCAGGCATTTATTTTGCCTAACGCGTAATGTGGGTAATGACCGGTCATTAACACATCTAGCTTGTTGTAGCTATCGTAATCATGGAGATTTCATCGTTTTACTTTTGCTCGCGAGATTGGTTGCCGCGGCATTTAAAGTGCCTACGTTTGAAATCCTTTCAACTGCACAAATGCAAGAGTTATTGAATGGGACTGATTCTGCTAGTACCAAGAAGAGCATACAGTTTGGCTTTGCTAAATTTGAAGCTTTTTGGGGCCTGAAACAAATTGAATTAGCTGAAATCACAACCGACAGGCTTCGACTGGATGACGTTTTGTGCACTTTCTATTCAAGTCTCCGTCGCGAAGTTGGATCGTGGTATAGCAAGAAAACCATGCAAGTGATCAGGTATGGTGTACAGAGACACTTTTTAGACTTGCATAACTTTGATACCCTTGACAAGGCAGCATTCTCACAAAGTGTGAGAATGTTTAAAGCCGTCTTAGTTAAGCTCAAGAAGGAAAGCAAAGGCTCCACCAAGCCAAACCCGCGATCTCAACTAGTGACATGGAAATCATACAAAACTCATCGGTGCTCGATTGCGACACGCCAGCTGGATTACAGAACAAAGTCTTCGTCGATTGTATGACTTACTTTTGTAATCGTGGACGCGAAAATCTTCGAGAACTTAAACCAGACGATTTTCAACTTGAGACAGATGAAGACGGGCTTCTATACATCAGTAAAAGAGATCAACTGACAAAGAACAATCGTAAGGATGATGATGAGGTGTCGAACAACGGAGATGTACGAAATACCTGGAAGTTCAAACTGTCCAGTTGAGAGTTTCATGCGGTTTGTATCGAAGCTGAACAAAGAATGCCCTTTGGTGGTGACAACTGGTAGGGGAAATAAGATGAAACAAATTTGCAAGAAAGCTGGATGCTCAAAGTTGTACACAAACCACTGCTTAAGAGCAACATGCATCACGACTCTGGATAGAGCCGTTTTCGAGTCTCGAGACATTCAATCAGTGAGCAGTCACTCAAGAATTACTGAAGAAACAAATGTCCTCACATCTTGAAAGTCATCTCTACGAGAAAAGAAACATCACTTTGCCTAGTGCAACTCAATCGGTTCCAGATCCTTGTCCTGGACTAGGTCCAAGCAGGCCTAATCGCGCCTATTACATGCACACGACCAGACAGCCGCTTGAAATAGTAGTTCCGGATCGTGACTCAGATAATGTAGATGTTCATGTGAATTCCCATCAACAACTATCTTTTTCGCTTTCGCAGGAGAAGGTACACTAGGACCTTTCAACGACTTCAAATACTTTTCAAATCCACGACTGTGTGGTGAACATGTAAATAGACCCTAGTCTAAAGAATGTTCAAGACGAGAATTTGTGTAGGCCTAGATCTTCATGTACATATGTTTGACTTTGACTTGAGTTTGACTATTTCAGCTTTTAAAACTATTCTACATGTACACGATTATCGCTGTTTGGAAGTTGCACTTTGGAAAGACATGTTTACCTTGCTGGTTCGGGCTCTAAGTTACTTCAAGTTCTACGTAGGATCGAGTCTAGACGTTCATTGTTCAAGTTGGAGTTTCAACTTTTTCTATGACCTGTTGCATTGATTTACAAGTTTATGATGGATGATCCTGTTGATATAAAAGGTAAGACTAAAAAAGTAAGATCAACACATGTTATGTCTTTATGTGCTCTATACGAGTCAATAAAGTAGCCAAGTTAGACGTGATGTTCAGGTTTACTGTGTATTTATTTACTCCATGTTTGTCGGGTTGTCTGCGTAGTGATACGTGCATGCATACGTTTACAATCGGTGCGTAGTGTGTTACATGTGAATACGCATGATGAAATATAGTTCTGATCAAAAGATATAACATCCCCCCTTCTAATAAAAATAAGCCTTTCTAGGTTTATCTTCAAAATGAGTTCTTGTAAGATGAAATAGTTCAATGAGTTCAAAAGTTCAAAGTTTGCTGTGTCCTGTTAAACTTTGGTGATGTAGACTTTGCGAATAGTCCTAAAACCAGCTCCTGAATAACTCAACTTTAATAACTTTGTGATAACACTTATCAAAAATGTAAAAGAATGAAACAGCATATTTTAACATTATTGGATTGACAGAGCGAGGGTGACAATCCTATAGCAGATACCGTGGGATTATTCTGCCCACATTATAGTAATCTGCTTCCTAACATGAAAACTCACTAAAAACACTATTTCTAGAAACACTATTGGATTGCCAGAGCGAGGGTGACAATCCTATAGCAGATACCATGGGATTATTCTGCCCATGACTTGGTAATCTGCTTCCTAACATAACTAGCCTATCTGCTTCCATCCTCTGTGCTTGATATTTCTTTTCCAAGACTAGCGGTAACGCGTTGGTGGCAAGATGTTGCTTCTCCACCTAGTTGACTGTGTTGTGGTCTGCGGTGCCTGTGGTGTTGTTGTAGCGCTTGGTTGTTGGGATGAATTCTGTCCAGAGGTTGTCCCTTGTTGTGGTGTCATCTGGTTGGTGGTGCGTGTATTGTGAGCGTTGTCATCTATTGCAGGTGCTGTTGTTGTATTTGCTGTGGGAGTTGCAGATGATGTTGTTGGTGTTGCTAGTGGTGTTGTAGGTGTTGCTACTGGTGTTGTAGGTGTTGGGCGGATGTGGACCCGGTTTCGTCTCAGCTGCCTGCCAGTCTCCGTCTCGATGATGTAGGACCTTGGAGTTTCGGCTTTGCTGATGATCTTTGCTGGGATCCATAATTTGGATATTGGATCCTGAACATGCACATTCTGTCCATCAAGAAGCTCAGGTAAGTTTTGTGCATGTTTGTTGTAGTGCCTCTGTCCTTCTGCTTGGGCTGCTTCTAGCTTGGCTCTTGTCTCCTCTTGGTCAATAGGACCTTGAATCCTTGTTGGCAGAGTGGTTTTGTACTTCCTGCCATTCAGCATCTCTGCTGGGGATTTCATATCAGCCTTCAGTGGTGTTGCTCGCAAGGACAGAAGTGCCAGATGTGGATCTTCTTTCATTTCTCTACACTTGATCAGTGTTTTCTTTGCTGTCTGCACTTGTCTTTCCACAAACCCATGGCCTTTGGGATAGTATGGTGAGGAAGTCGTAATCGTGAACCCATACTCAGTGGCTAGCTTCTTGAATTCCTGAGAAGTGAATTGGGTTCCGTTGTCACAGATAATCTGTTCTGGTATCCCTTGTTCTGCAAATAATCCTCGAGCCACAGAAGTTATTGTTGTGGCTTTCAAGTCCTTCACCTTTCTCACGAATGGGAATTTGGAATAGTAGCAGACCAATATCAAATACCATTCTTGGTTTTCTGTGAACAGATCTGCTCCTATGGTCTGCCATGGCCTGCTTGGGATGTGACTAGGTATCATCTCCTCCTTCTGTTGAGAGTTTCTGTGCTTTTGGCATGTCTGGCATGCAGTTACTGTTTTTTCGATGTCCTTGTACATGCCTATCCAGTACACTGCTGATTTTGCTCTGAGTTTGCATTTCTCCATACCTAGGTGTCCCTGGTGGATCTTAGTAAGGATCTCTTGTTGCATGGTTCGGGGTATGATTATTCGAGATCCTGCCATCAGTACTCCATTCTCCACTGATACGTCATCGCGGATGGTCCAGTATTCTCGAATGAGGGGCTGTACTTGTTGTCTCTTCTCTGGCCACCCTTGCGTGACTGTCTGGGCAAGTAGCTGGAGCTCCTCGTCTCTGCTGGTTTTGTCTCTGATTTCTTCCAGCTTGTTGTTTGTCACACTCACAATGTGATGGATCTTAACACTCAGTCCATCCATCTCATGTTTTTCATGGGGTGACAGTCTGGATAGAGCATCCGCTAGTAGTAGGTCCCTTCCTGGCTTGTAGGTGATGCTGTAGTCATAGCTCTGTAGTCTCAATAGTAACCTCTGCAGTCTGGCTGGTGCTTTAGTGAGGTTCTTTCTGTCTATCTGCTCAAGAGGGCGATGGTCAGATTCAATGATGAAACTTCGGCCATAGAGGTATGTATGGAACTTTTCACAGCCGTATACGACAGCTAAGAGCTCTCTTTCGATGTTTGCATACCTTGTTTCTGCTGATGTGAGAGCTTTCGATGCAAAGGCTACAGGTCTACCCTCTTGCATCAATGCTGCACCAACTCCTTTCATAGAGGCATCAACCTGCAATACTACTGGTTTGTGTCTGTTGTAGTACTGCAAAGTTGTCTCTTTGCTGATGAGTTGCTTGATTGCATTGAGGTCCTTGGTGTGTGAAGCACACCAAGCATATTCAGCGTCCTCTTTCATCAGTTCTCTGAGATTGGCAGTGTGATCGGCAAGCTTGGGTATGAAGATACCCATGTATTGGATGAGACCCAGGAAGCTTCTCAGCTCTTTCTTGTCTTTGGGAGCTTCGATGTGGTTGATCGCTTCCACTTTTGCAGGATCTGGCTTCACTCCGTTTGCAGAGTAGATCAACCCAAAAAACTTGCACTCATCCTCTTTGATCACACATTTATCTACGTTGAGCTTGATGCCTGCTCTCCTGGTCTTCTCCATAGCCTCGTGAAGATTGCAGTCATGTGTGGTTTCATCCTTCCCATAGATCTGTATGTCATCAGCTATCCCCACTGCTCCTTTGCAGCCTTGGTATGTCTCGTCTATCTGTCTCTGAAAGACGTCTTGACTGACCCTCAACCCAAATGGAAGACGGTTGAATCGGAATCTCCCAAAGGGTGTATTGAAAGTGGTGAGCATAGACGACTCTTCAGTGATCTTTATGTTCCAGTACCCGTTGCTGGCATCCAATTTACTGAAGACTTTGGACCCAGCCAATGAAGGTGTAATTTCTTCAAGGGTCGGAGTAGGGTAGTGATCACGTTTAAGCGCTTTATTGAGGTCTTTTGGGTCTAGACATATGCGAAGCTTGCCATTTGGTTTTTCCTTCACAACGATCGAGTTTACCCAGTCAGTTGGTTGTGTGACTTTAGTGATGATGCCTTTGGCTTCCATCTCCTCAAGTTGTGTCTTCAGTCTTTCCCTCAACTCCAGGGGAACACGGCGAGGCGGGTGGACCACCGGTTGCACATTTGGATCAACTGTTATGTGGTATTGGTAGTCAAAACAACCGACTGTATCATCAAAGCATTCTGGATACATGTTGATCAATTCGGCTTTGCTTCTGATAGGAGGCCTGTCCTTTATTGGCATGTCTTTGTCGATTCTGGGGGATGATGTCACGACTGCAAGGTTCAGCGTTACAATTTTGAGCTTTCGACAGCTGCTTAGTCCAAGGATTGCAGGTCCTTCTGCTTTGACCACATAGAAGGTACAGTTAACTTCCTTTTCATTGTGTCTCCCTGCAATTGTTGCTTTGCCCAGTTGTGGAACAACATGCTCTCCATATGCAGTCAGAATCACCTTACTGGGAGTGAGGATTCCTTCTTTTATTTTGTCAGCTTGTGCCATGTGTTCTGGAAACATCCTTCTATAGAGGCTGATAGGCAAAAGGTTACTCTGGGCTCCGGTGTCAACTTTTACCCTTAGATCGATGAATGTTCGTTTCTTGCCCACTTTCTTTTGAATTTGGATTGTACTGTATGCCTCATCATCCTCGTCGCTGTTCTTACTCTCCATCTCATGGACTTTGATCATGCCCACTGACAAGAATTCGTCCTCTGATGTGTCATCTTCCTCTTGTTGAGCATGTATATCTTTACGTTTGAATTTGTTAGCTTTCTTTCTATCACTGTTCTGGAATTGGGTCTTTCTGTCTGGTTTGCCTGACCTGCATTTCTTTTCCCAGTGATTAAGCCTTCCACACGCTCTGCATTCCTTCCCGAATGCTAGACATTTCTGTCGGTCGTCCAAACTATGTACTAGCCCACAATTTCTGCAAGTTTGTTGGCTCTTTTGCCTTGGCTGCTTTAAGACAACATCTATCTTGCTGGAGGCCTGGGGCAAGAGTGTGGCCATCTGCTTTTTCGTCGCTTCGTGTGCTCTAGCAGTGTCTGTTGCATCTTTCAACTTGAGAGCATCCTTGCCTATGAGCATCTTTTGGACTTCTGGATGCACACATCCCCATATGAATTGGTCTACAAGCCTCTCTTCCTCATCTTTGAATTTGCATTTACTTGCAACATTCTTCAGTCTGGCTAGGAAATTGTCAACTGTTTCTTGTGGCTCTTGCCTGAGGCTCTGAAATTCGTATCTACGGATCCTGTGATTTGATTTAGGCTCTAGATGTGTTTCGAATTTTTCTAGGACTTTTATTGGATCATTGCAGTCGGGCTCTGGCATGTCCCAACTATTGTACAGGTCTAATCCCCTTTCTCCAGACCATAACAGTATATAACTGACCTGTTCCTCAGTTGTTGAACCTTTCAGGAAGCTCTTGAATGCCAGTTGACTTTTCTGTTTGAATTTCTTGAATGCTTCCACCACATCGTCGGCGTCCCAGTTCATCGCAGGATGAAGATTCATTGCGGCTGCAGCACTGGCGGCCGCCATCTTGGATTTTTCGCCGGAGTCCGAAGACGCTGACGATCGATGCTAGAAATGTCAATTTTCGAGCATATTTAGTCCTGAATCACAACGTAGGCACTGTTTTCTGGTTATGGTTTACCGCTGCCACCATGTTATGTCTTTATGTGCTCTATACGAGTCAATAAAGTAGCCAAGTTAGACGTGATGTTCAGGTTTACTGTGTATTTATTTACTCCATGTTTGTCGGGTTGTCTGCGTAGTGATACGTGCATGCATACGTTTACAATCGGTGCGTAGTGTGTTACATGTGAATACGCATGATGAAATATAGTTCTGATCAAAAGATATAACAACACATTTAAAGAAAAAATTAGATATAGTCTAAGTTAGAACATAGATCTAGATCTAGATCTAGATCATACTCTTAGATGTAGACTGATTAATGTATGGACTTTTAGTTTGAGATGAGGGTGATTGATCAAATGACAAGGATCCACGTCATAGTTTTATAAGACAAATAATACACATCATTTTGCTCGGGCATTAGTAAACTTACCCACACTCGGTACCTCTGAAAAAGTCTAACACGCCCTCGGCTATCGCCTCGGGCGTGTTAGACTGTTTCGAAAATACCTTGTGTGAGTAATTCTTACTAATGCCCTCACTGCTGTGTATTATTTGTCTAATATAGGCTATATTTATGGTGTAATATCTTTTTTATTCATTGTTTGTGGAATAAAGACGAAACGAAATTATGAATCCCCTATGAAATATAGTTTCTTTCAAATAAAGTTACTGACATAACTTGCATCTAGTTTACTTTTTATTGTTACATCTTGAAGTCTGAAAAATGCAGTATTTATACATTTATCTATATGTAAAAAGAAAAAATTGTCACTAACCAATTAAAATGACTTTCATAATGATTTTAGGCTAGTCAGGCTGACTCCTTGATTAAAAAAAATCATATCAAAATTACGTAAAGATCTGGAACAGTTACTCACCATTCAACAGAGGTATGTATTCAGTACGCTCTTCTCCTCCAAAGTTAGAAATGCAAATAAACACACGTAAAATATTTCCGGGCTTTATGAGATATTTAAGCCCTCATTATCACTAGATTTCAATACGATTCACCCTATGGTTTCCTCTTATGTTATCTGTCGCCAATATTTGTTTGAGCAGGTTTAGCCCAATTCGGTTCAGTGAATTTCATAAGTCTGACCTTAACGTCTTAAATAAGATTTTTCGTTTGGTTGAACAGGCATTAAGCAACAGCTCAAATACTTCTCGAAGGTAAATCTATTATGAATTATATGAATACAGAAACAAATCAAAACTTCTTTTTTTTACAGGACAGATAACTGTTGATAGAAAGAGAAAACGTGAGAGAAAGTGGGTCAAATAGATAAAGAGAGAGAGAGAGATAATTTTTTTACAGGACAGATAACTGTTGATAGAAAGAGAAAACGTGAGAGAAAGTGGGTCAAATAGATAAAGAGAGAGAGAGAGATAATGCGAGGGAGAGGTTGTAAGAATAAAACAATCGTCTGTCTTAAACTAGGGGATCAGGGGCGGATCCAGGGGGGTTCGGTGGTTTACCCCCCCCCCCCCCCCCCCCCCCCCCCCCCCCCACCTTGGGCGGCCAAGTGAAGAAGAAAAAAAGGAAAAAAGGGAAAAAAAGAGAAGGAAAAAAGTAAAACAGTAAAACGGCGCGATTTTGGGAAAATCCTGGATCCGCCACTGGGTCAAACCACCCTCATGGCAAAAAGCTAGATCCGCCCTAGGGGATGGCCTCGAGAACGAGAGCGTCAATATGGATTCATTGATTGAGTCTGGTATGCATGGCCATGGCGAATTTATCCATCTTATCATTTTTACACGACAAAATTAATTGCCTTTGCGTGAAATTGTCAGATCTGTTTCCCCTTACATATTCTTCCCATAGAAGAAATGCTTTGTATTCGGGTGTTCAAAGTTGTAAAGGGTTGGTCGTTTCAATTATTTAAATGAACCGTGTGAATGCCATGATCAAAATATACAACGGGTTTACACTTTAGCAAGTACCTTTATAAAAATAGAAAACCGCAATACAAATAGCCAAGAGCGACAGCTTACCAGCTTCTTCTTAACGCCTCGGCCCACATCACAAAGAAAAGGTGTAGTTGTTATGAAGGAAACAGGCAATATTTTTGGATGACAAACATTTTGTAAGCATGTCAAATGAAAGAAATTGACGACACTCTATTTAATAATTGAAGAAAGAAGAAAGTATCAAGTTTTCGTTATGGTTTGTTTTAATATAGAATAGCCAAACACTGGAATATCTCGATCCTTTGTTATTAATAAGGCCAATAATGTATACCACAAGGTATGCTAAAAATAGTAAATTAGTTGTTCCCCTGATATTTACCGAATATAATAAACGCAGTCTTCTATACCAAGGTCAATATCTTTTCAACAAATTTCCTTCAAATATTAAATCAAGTATTTCACTGTTTAATCTCTAATACATTTTTTTTCTTATTATTTAGTTGTTCCCCCCCCCCCCCCCCAAATCTAGTATTGATCTGTTTTATGCTTGATTTGTTTTAAAGATAATGAATACACGGGCTGTAGGCCATGGTTACTGTTGTTGTAATGTATTCGTTTAGATTCTCCATTTATTTTTTCAATTAATATACTTTTACATAGTTCTGTGTTAAATTTGTGTTGTTTTTATCAAATATGATGTTATTTTATGTACCTGTATAATGTGGAGCTTCCTTGGAAAGCAGGCCATTAGATTACATTTTTTTGCTGGAATGGAACCACTCCTTACTGAAAAAAAAACTGAATACATTTTTAAAAATACTATAATTTTTGTTTGGTGTACTTTAATTGCTACAAATGATCTAGGGATCATCCTCAAAATGTCAAACCTGCTTTAGCGACCACCTGTATAGAAAGACCACATTTTTCGTTTCCCTTGAATATGATATTTCATTTAAACTTGTTAAGGAACTTGCTCTTAAAGACCACCTATCTACATGTATATTTCCCGTGAATGTTTTTTATACACTGGTATCACTGTTAATTACAGCCTAATAATAGTGGTTGCATAATCATGGACATCCGCTGGATGTAAATGCAGATAGGAAGAATACATAGGCTATCACACTATACCTACTTTATTTACATTTTGATTTTATAAAAAAAAATCATCATAACATTATAAAATTTGCTGCTGAATATTTTTCCCACTGTGATCCAAAGGACCAATATTAAAAAAAAACAGATAAAACTAGAAATTTAATTCGTCATGGGGACGAATTAGGTGGTCTGTCTTGAATTGATGGATGAAGTACTGATGAACTGATAGATTGAACTGATGTGAAATGAACTGAATCGATGAGCTAAAAGGATGAACTGATAAACTGAACTAAACTGATGAGCTGAACTGATGAACGAAATATTGAGAAATTATCTAGATGATGAATAATGATCATGATCATGATCAAATTTAATGCAAACAAATATCAAAATAAGTAGTCCTAATGAATATGACACAAAGTATTGAGAAATGAACTAATTGATCGTGATCATGATTGTCATGACGATAATGATAATCATGATGATGATCATGGTCATGATGATGATCATGATGATGATGGTGATAATGGTGATGAAGATGACGATGATGATGATTATGGTGATCATGATGATCATGATGATCATGATGATCATGATGATGTTGATGGAATGATTATCATCATAATGACAATGATGATGATCATGAGCGTGATCCTGTAAGTATTGGAAGAATGAGGGGTGATTTAGATAACATATAGTCTCAGCTACAACATACTCGAAAATCAACATAATCCAAGCAGATATAATGTTGATATATTGCTCGCAAAAGACAGGAATGTAGAATCCAGATTTGAGAAAAAGTCATGTCCCATAGAGAATACACACAAAATGTGAAAAATTGACATGCCTCCTTTAATCGTAAAAATACGCCATGATGCTTTTGTCAAAATGAAAAAATCGTGGCGACGGCATTTGTTGAAAATTGTCTCAGCAGTGCTAAAACATTTCAAAATTTGGAAGAAAATTGATCAACATTTACAGAGATACACTGCAAACAGTGTGCCTAGGCTGTGATTGTTACGTCACAATGGAGTTTGCTCATAGTGCGCATTTTATTATACGCGTAATAGACATTGCCATTGTCACCAGCAGCTGGTGCGCGATGAAATGTACATCTGGCTCGATTATTGCTTACTAGTTTCCCACGCATTTTGCCGTTGACTTTTCATATCGAGCAATAATATTTGTTCTATACAGTTCATAATGTATTTCGGATAGGCATGTTTTTGCCTATATATGCTATGTATTACAAGAGCTCGCACGCACAGACATTTACCTTAAACGGACGCTCATTTCGTTATTAATGATCATAAAGAGATAAACATGGTATCAAATTGTTTGGAATAAAATGAGCAATACTATGATAGACAAAAAAAAGGCGATTCTAGGTTGCGTACGACCATTACGAACACAAACGTGCGCGCAAATTTATGCGCGCGCACGCAATTTTTTTTTTGAAATGCTTGAAATGGCCTAAAACGTACTCAAATTTGATCAAAAATTGATTTTGAGCATTTTTTATTTTTGCGCGCACCGACGCGCGGACGTACGCGTACGCGCGCGTTTATTGACCTTAAGTTGACCGGACGGATATTGACCTTAATCGTTATAAATATGAATGAGAAATGATTTACGGTTATGAAGATATGATCATGAGTTGATTTTCAGAGTACTTCACAAAATGGCGCCTGGATGACGTCACGATAATTCGATGAACTTGAAAATGTTCCTGTCACGTCTTAAGACAATGACCTATGACTGTGTCAAATTTAATTGAATTTGCACGGTTCAATTTTGAGTAATCGTGTAAACAAAAAAGTGGTCACAAATTTATTTTAATTGAATTGTGTTTTTGTACAAATTCAATTAAAATACTAGAAATTTAATTCGTCACGAAGACGAATAAGGTGGTCTGTCTTCAAGTCTTATAATAGATTATAATATTTACTATATTGAAAGAGGGAGAAGTTATATAGACATGTAAACAATGATGATTATGATGATGATCTTGATAGTAATGATTATGATGATGATCATGATGATGTTGATAAGGATGATTATCATCATTATGATAATGATGATGATCATGATCATGAGCGTGATTCTGACATCTTATCGGAAAAATGAGGAATGATTTAGATAACATATAGTCTTAGCTACAACATACTAAAATTTGGGAGAAAACTGTTGAATAACAAGCGAGATACTGGTCAAAACACATTGTCATGCAGATTCATGTTTTGAAAAAAGTGACATCCCATAGACATAACACGCAAATATGACAACTTATGCATTGTCGCCTTTAATCGAATATTTAACTATGATAACGTCATCCAAATGCAAAATAAATGCAATAATTTTGATAGAGAATTATCTCAACTACAACATATCAAAATCCGGGAGAAAATCGATCACCGATAAGTGAGATAATCTCAATTAAACAAAGACAAAAATGACGTCATCAACAAAATACATTTGTTTGAGTTTATATGCCAATATGATGACTTTGTTTCAATTTGTACCAGTCAGGGTGGTATGAAATCATATCTCCAACTCATGCTTTCTCCAACCATGATATAAAAATTGGGGGTCGATGGGCTATCTGAAGAGGTATTTCGATTTTTAAAATGGCATGTTTTTGATGAAATTTGCATTATATTGCCCATAGCAGCACGCGCGGATTTTGAACTTTGACGCACGCTCACGGCCTTATGAAATATGGAGAGTGACTGAAATTAATGTAAATTGTCAATTACGTTAAGAGGAATCCAAATCATGTAAACATTTTGAATTTGACCTTTTCCGCGGGCTGTGAGCGCGCACACCGCGCGCGGGGACAGGAACGGACGGAAAATTTTGAAATGCTTAAAATGACCTGATTCGTACTCTCGTTTAATAGTTAAGTGATTTTGAGCAATTTTAAATTTTGACGCGCACATACGCGCGCGTCATGACCTTTATGTGACCTTTGATGACATGACCTGTTGACCCTTGACCTGAAGTATATGTGATATGAATATGAATGAACTTTGAGTACGCATCATGAAGATATGATGGATAATGTGATTTCACAAAATGGCGCGTGGATGACGTCACGATAATTTGATGACCTTGAAAATGTTCCTGTCACGTCTCATGATGATTACCTATGACTGTGTCAAAATTGAGAAAAATTGGGTGGATGGATATTGAGAAATCGGTTGCACAAAAAAGTGGAGAAATAAATAAAAATAAATAAATAATAATAATAATAAAGAAAGAAAATTCTGACGAAATCAATAGGTGGTCTGTTGATAACAGACCACCTAACTAGAAATTTAATTCGTCATAGGGACGAATTAGGTGGTCTGTTTTCAATTTTCATCATCATGCTCATCTTTAATTCAATGATCCAATATAATGATGTTAATATAAAATTATGTATTAAGATATGAATTGATGAATGAAGTATCGATGAACTATTGAACTGATAGATTGAACTGATGTGAAATGAACTGAATTGATGAGCTAAACTGATGAACTGTGACCTGAACTGAAGTTAATAACTTAACCGATAAACAAAATATTGAGAAATGATTAGGATCAAAATCATGATCATAATGAAATGTAATCAAACAAGACCGGAATGTAGAATTGCATATTTCAGAAAAAGTCACCTCCTATAGATATGCCACCCAAATTAAGAAAATTCTGACATGTCGCATTTAAACGAAGTTTTCACTATGATGACGTCATCAAAATGAAAAATTGTGAGATATAGATAAAGAGAAGGAGAGCAGGAGACGGGTTATAGTCATGTAAACATACATGAGCTGGACAGAGGGATGAAAGGGGAATCAGAATGCACTTGGAAGGAGAGAGTATAGTATAAGAAAACATGGTAGGGGTGAAATAAGAATACTTAGGGCAAAGGAAAGAGCTAGAGAAAATTAAGGAATATCACAAGACATATTAGAGGGAGAACAGGAGCCAGAGCCGGAAAAGGGAGAGGGCGGTAGGGATGAGAGACTAGAGAAAGAGAGAGGCAGAGACAGATGGAAACAGAGGAAGTGAAGAAGAGGGAGGCAGAGCAAGAGAGGGAGACAGAGAGAGGGAGAAGGTGAAAGAGTAGAGAGAAAGAGAGATAGTAGTCGAAGAAGATGATAACATCAAATAAGAAACGAAAGCGAAAATATATATATTTTTTAAATTGACCCACCAGGAATCGAACCTTGGTCACCGGAATGGAAGTAAAGTGCGTTACCGATATACCAAAACATTTCTATTCAATCTTTCATTATTGCAAGGAGTTTTTTCCAGATCGGCTAAAGAAAGCTTAAAGGCCCACTGCACTACTTTTAGCTACTTGCGCCCTCTATACAACAAACAATGCCTAATCGGTGACCATTGGTCTCCCATGATCCTCTTTTTCTTATGTTAACTGAGAACTGAGTTGATGAGATAACCACCTGTCCAGTGACCTTGCAGGGCAGTCTAATCCCTCCTGTAAACTACGGCAGATAAGCTTTAAGTATAACACCATCTTTAAATGTGGTGACAAGTGTGAATTTACAAACTATAGGCCAATTTCTGTACTGTCAGTCTTCTCTAAATTATTCGAGCGCATTGTTTATAAAAGAACTATTGAATTACTTGACAAACATTCTATTGTCAATAAACATCAATATGGTTTTCGTAGGGATTATTCAACATGTATGGCTCTAACCAGTCTTTCTAGTAAAGTCATAGATGCATTTGAAGCAAATGAATTTGCAATTTGAGTTTTAATAGATCTGTCAAAGGCCTTTGACACAATTAATCACAATATTTTACTATCTATACTCGTTATGGAATACGCGGTGTAGCTCATAAATGGTTCACCAGCTTTCTTAACAATCGATTGCAATGTACTAAGCATCAATCCCCTAATTTCGGGGTTTAGGACAGTAACATGCGGAATTCCACAGGGTAGCCTGCTTGGGCCACTGTTATTTATATTATATGTGAATTATATTTATAAATCTGCTAATGTATTGTCTTTTATACTGTATGCAGAAAACACAAACATTTTTGAAAGAGATTCAAACTTGAAGTCTCTTATGGATACAGTAAATCCAGGTCTTATATATATATATATATATATGTAAATGGTTCAAATCTAATAAATTATCTGTAAATGTAAATAAATGTAATTATCTGATTTTTCACAATGGAACAAATGCAGATTTAAATGATCTCAACATTGTTCTTGATAATGTCATATTGCCAAGGGAAGATAAAGTCAAATTTCTTGGCGTTTATTTAGATAGTTCCTTGTAATGGAAATACCATAGTTACGAAGTTGAAAGTAAGGTGTCCATGGACCTTGTGGCAGATTAGCCCTGTGCTAAATAAGTTATCCAATAAAGTCTTCTACTGCTACTACTACTACATTGGCATTATATCCAGACTCAAACAGTTATTTGCCAATCAATTCTACGTATGTTAAATTGTGCTCTTATACTGTAATCTTGTTTGGGCGAATTCCTGCAAGTACATAATTCAAGACCTTACATTATTGCAGAAGAAGAATTCGTATAATATCCGGAATGCACTATGGCTCCCATATTGGTCCCGTGTTTAAACAAATTATTTTCTTGAGATTCAGTGATATCAACTTGGATCAACAGGGTATTTTCATGTATAAAAGCATGAACAACATCTTCCCATCACAATTTAGTGATCTTATCAATTTTCAATGCAACTCGGAAACTCATACGTATAATACGAGAAGCGCTGCCAACACTCATGTCCCTAAACATAGAGCCCGAAGATTTCAATTTGATATTCGATACTCTGGGCAAAAATTGTGGAACACCTAACCATCTATCCTACAGAAGTCGCTCTCCTCGCAGACCTTTCCCCGTAAGGCAAGAATGTATTTAATTGCTCGATATTAATACCCTCTCTTGTATTTATGTGTGAAAATGACTTCTTTTCGAAATCAATAATAAGTTGTATGACCAATGATTTATTTATTTTCATCACTTACGTAAATGCATCAGCTGTTGCTAGGTATCATCTGTATATATTCCCCAGGACAGTGCTGTCGGATGAAGCTGCTGTTTGTTAGTTGAGTTTGCTCGTTTGTAATACCCATATATCTATTATTACAAGATTGTAGTACTTTGTGTATTGTTAATCGGACACATAATCCGCAGATAATGCACATTTAAGATTAACATTTATCTTAATTTAAGTGAACATGTTTTCCTTTCCTCTTCAAAAATATTACTATCAAATTTTGTTTACATTTGCTTTTCGGGTTATACGCCTCCTTTCGTGTTTTGAATTTTTCTGAATTGTTAAAATCATTTAAACATATATAAATTTATATATACATTCTGTTTTATATTGTAATGTTGAGTAGGAAATAAATGTTAATAAATACAATAATACAAGCTACAAAGTTTAAACTGTGTAGCATATTGACCATTATGGAAGATAGATTCAGACAATATGACTATTGACCTCGTACAATGAGCAGTTGCATCTTTGACCCTAATTGACATAATGAAGAGTGCATTTTCACATTTTTATCTTATTCCATGAAATGCTCTACCCGTCATGTTCTACCAATATTGTGCTGCGCATAGATTAAATCGGTTTATTTTGGGTTATTACAAGAAGTGGGTTATTGATGTAGACCAAAGCTCATGTTCCCTAGCAAGCTCATTTTATGTACTTAATTACCAGAGAAAAAAAAATCACTCAGTGAGAGTCTGACAGTAAAGTTTAGACAGTAAATGGGTTTCACTCAATTGAAGATTTGGTCATGATCCCATCATCTGATCAAAAAACTAAAAGCACCGTTTTTGTAGCCCATGGTCTCAGCTATAACATACCACAATTTGGGATAAAATAGAGCACGAATAAGCGAGATAGTGCTCAAAGATGAGTGTCATGTAGATTCATGATGTGAACGAAATGCACCTTCCATAGAGATAACACGCAAATGAAGAAAATTGTGACATGTCGCCTTTAATTGAAATTTTCACCATGATGACGTCATCAAAATGAAAAACAATGGGCACTGATCTTGTAGAGAATTGTCTCAGCTACAACATATCTAAGTTTGGAAGTAAATCAATCAATATTTACAGAGATACAATCAATTTGCCATACATATGATGACGTCATAATATGCAAATTCGTTTTTTGAGTTCCAAGGCCATTATGATGATGTCACGATATATATAATGGCCAAATGAGACCTCAAATCATATCTCCAACTCATATTCTATCCAAATATGAGAAAAAATTGGGGGTTCTGTGGACTTCCTAAAGAGCTGTAATGGATTTTGCATAGGCATGTTTTTGCCCATATATGCTATGTATTACAAGATCTCGCGCGTACGGGCGTGTATTTTAAACGGACGATAATTCCGTCAATAATGGTCATGAAAAGATAAACATGGTATCAAATTGTTGGGAAAAAGATAAGGAATATCCTCGTCAAAAAGACGTACTAGGAAATTATCTTTCGTTTGGCCGCTACGAACGAAAACGCGCAAAAATGCGTGTTTTGCGCGATTTTTATGAAATGCTTAAAATGGCCTGAAACGTATCCAAAATTAATTTGAGACGATTTGGAGCATTTTGAAATTTGCGCGCGTACTGACGCGCGGACGTACGCGTACGCGCGCGTTTTTTGACCTGAAATTGACCGGACGGATATTGACCTTGATCATGGTAAATATGAATGAGAAATGGCTTTCGGTTATGAAGTTATGATCATTTGAGATTTTCCAAAAAAAACACAAAATGGCGCCTGGATGACGTCATGGAGACTTGATGACCTTGAAAAGGTTACTGTCACGTCTCATGACAAGGACCTATGACTGTGCCAAAATTGAACGAAATTGATTGAACTGATCTTGAGTTATCCTGTTAACAAAAAAGTGCGGAGAAATAAAAATAAAGAATAAAGAAAGAAAATTCTGACGAAAACAATAGGTAGTCTGTCGAAGACAGACCACCTAATAATAATAAAGGAAATCCTGCAAAGTTCTAGAAAATGTGCAATTTCAACTTTCAATTGAAAATTCCGACATGATCCCAACATCTGATTAAAAAGCAAAGTACACCGTTTTTGTAGCCCATGGTCTCAGCTATAACATACCACAATTTGGGATAAAATAGAGCACGAATAAGCGAGATAGTGCTCAAAGATGAGTGTCATGTAGATTCATGATGTGAACGAAATGCACCTTCCATAGAGATAACACGCAAATGAAGAAAATTGTGACATGTCGCCTTTAATTGAAATTTTCACCATGATGACGTCATCAAAATGAAAAACAATGGGCACTGATCTTGTAGAGAATTGTCTCAGCTACAACATATCTAAGTTTGGAAGTAAATCAATCAATATTTACAGAGATACAATCAATTTGCCATACATATGATGACGTCATAATATGCAAATTCGTTTTTTGAGTTCCAAGGCCATTATGATGATGTCACGATATATATAATGGCCAAATGAGACCTCAAATCATATCTCCAACTCATATTCTATCCAAATATGAGAAAAAATTGGGGGTTCTGTGGACTTCCTAAAGAGCTGTAATGGATTTTGCATAGGCATGTTTTTGCCCATATATGCTATGTATTACAAGATCTCGCGCGTACGGGCGTGTATTTTAAACGGACGATAATTCCGTCAATAATGGTCATGAAAAGATAAACATGGTATCAAATTGTTGGGAAAAAGATAAGGAATATCCTCGTCAAAAAGACGTACTAGGAAATTATCTTTCGTTTGGCCGCTACGAACGAAAACGCGCAAAAATGCGTGTTTTGCGCGATTTTTATGAAATGCTTAAAATGGCCTGAAACGTATCCAAAATTAATTTGAGACGATTTGGAGCATTTTGAAATTTGCGCGCGTACTGACGCGCGGACGTACGCGTACGCGCGCGTTTTTTGACCTGAAATTGACCGGACGGATATTGACCTTGATCATGGTAAATATGAATGAGAAATGGCTTTCGGTTATGAAGTTATGATCATTTGAGATTTTCCAAAAAAAACACAAAATGGCGCCTGGATGACGTCATGGAGACTTGATGACCTTGAAAAGGTTACTGTCACGTCTCATGACAAGGACCTATGACTGTGCCAAAATTGAACGAAATTGATTGAACTGATCTTGAGTTATCCTGTTAACAAAAAAGTGCGGAGAAATAAAAATAAAGAATAAAGAAAGAAAATTCTGACGAAAACAATAGGTAGTCTGTCGAAGACAGACCACCTAATAATAATAAAGGAAATCCTGCAAAGTTCTAGAAAATGTGCAATTTCAACTTTCAATTGAAAATTCCGACATGATCCCAACATCTGATTAAAAAGCAAAGTACACCGTTTTTGTAGCCCATGGTCTCAGCTATAACATACCACAATTTGGGATAAAATAGAGCACGAATAAGCGAGATAGTGCTCAAAGATGAGTGTCATGTAGATTCATGATGTGAACGAAATGCACCTTCCATAGAGATAACACGCAAATGAAGAAAATTGTGACATGTCGCCTTTAATTGAAATTTTCACCATGATGACGTCATCAAAATGAAAAACAATGGGCACTGATCTTGTAGAGAATTGTCTCAGCTACAACATATCTAAGTTTGGAAGTAAATCAATCAATATTTACAGAGATACAATCAATTTGCCATACATATGATGACGTCATAATATGCAAATTCGTTTTTTGAGTTCCAAGGCCATTATGATGATGTCACGATATATATAATGGCCAAATGAGACCTCAAATCATATCTCCAACTCATATTCTATCCAAATATGAGAAAAAATTGGGGGTTCTGTGGACTTCCTAAAGAGCTGTAATGGATTTTGCATAGGCATGTTTTTGCCCATATATGCTATGTATTACAAGATCTCGCGCGTACGGGCGTGTATTTTAAACGGACGATAATTCCGTCAATAATGGTCATGAAAAGATAAACATGGTATCAAATTGTTGGGAAAAAGATAAGGAATATCCTCGTCAAAAAGACGTACTAGGAAATTATCTTTCGTTTGGCCGCTACGAACGAAAACGCGCAAAAATGCGTGTTTTGCGCGATTTTTATGAAATGCTTAAAATGGCCTGAAACGTATCCAAAATTAATTTGAGACGATTTGGAGCATTTTGAAATTTGCGCGCGTACTGACGCGCGGACGTACGCGTACGCGCGCGTTTTTTGACCTGAAATTGACCGGACGGATATTGACCTTGATCATGGTAAATATGAATGAGAAATGGCTTTCGGTTATGAAGTTATGATCATTTGAGATTTTCCAAAAAAAACACAAAATGGCGCCTGGATGACGTCATGGAGACTTGATGACCTTGAAAAGGTTACTGTCACGTCTCATGACAAGGACCTATGACTGTGCCAAAATTGAACGAAATTGATTGAACTGATCTTGAGTTATCCTGTTAACAAAAAAGTGCGGAGAAATAAAAATAAAGAATAAAGAAAGAAAATTCTGACGAAAACAATAGGTAGTCTGTCGAAGACAGACCACCTAATAATAATAAAGGAAATCCTGCAAAGTTCTAGAAAATGTGCAATTTCAACTTTCAATTGAAAATTCCGACATGATCCCAACATCTGATTAAAAAGCAAAGTACACCGTTTTTGTAGCCCATGGTCTCAGCTATAACATACCACAATTTGGGATAAAATAGAGCACGAATAAGCGAGATAGTGCTCAAAGATGAGTGTCATGTAGATTCATGATGTGAACGAAATGCACCTTCCATAGAGATAACACGCAAATGAAGAAAATTGTGACATGTCGCCTTTAATTGAAATTTTCACCATGATGACGTCATCAAAATGAAAAACAATGGGCACTGATCTTGTAGAGAATTGTCTCAGCTACAACATATCTAAGTTTGGAAGTAAATCAATCAATATTTACAGAGATACAATCAATTTGCCATACATATGATGACGTCATAATATGCAAATTCGTTTTTTGAGTTCCAAGGCCATTATGATGATGTCACGATATATATAATGGCCAAATGAGACCTCAAATCATATCTCCAACTCATATTCTATCCAAATATGAGAAAAAATTGGGGGTTCTGTGGACTTCCTAAAGAGCTGTAATGGATTTTGCATAGGCATGTTTTTGCCCATATATGCTATGTATTACAAGATCTCGCGCGTACGGGCGTGTATTTTAAACGGACGATAATTCCGTCAATAATGGTCATGAAAAGATAAACATGGTATCAAATTGTTGGGAAAAAGATAAGGAATATCCTCGTCAAAAAGACGTACTAGGAAATTATCTTTCGTTTGGCCGCTACGAACGAAAACGCGCAAAAATGCGTGTTTTGCGCGATTTTTATGAAATGCTTAAAATGGCCTGAAACGTATCCAAAATTAATTTGAGACGATTTGGAGCATTTTGAAATTTGCGCGCGTACTGACGCGCGGACGTACGCGTACGCGCGCGTTTTTTGACCTGAAATTGACCGGACGGATATTGACCTTGATCATGGTAAATATGAATGAGAAATGGCTTTCGGTTATGAAGTTATGATCATTTGAGATTTTCCAAAAAAAACACAAAATGGCGCCTGGATGACGTCATGGAGACTTGATGACCTTGAAAAGGTTACTGTCACGTCTCATGACAAGGACCTATGACTGTGCCAAAATTGAACGAAATTGATTGAACTGATCTTGAGTTATCCTGTTAACAAAAAAGTGCGGAGAAATAAAAATAAAGAATAAAGAAAGAAAATTCTGACGAAAACAATAGGTAGTCTGTCGAAGACAGACCACCTAATAATAATAAAGGAAATCCTGCAAAGTTCTAGAAAATGTGCAATTTCAACTTTCAATTGAAAATTCCGACATGATCCCAACATCTGATTAAAAAGCAAAGTACACCGTTTTTGTAGCCCATGGTCTCAGCTATAACATACCACAATTTGGGATAAAATAGAGCACGAATAAGCGAGATAGTGCTCAAAGATGAGTGTCATGTAGATTCATGATGTGAACGAAATGCACCTTCCATAGAGATAACACGCAAATGAAGAAAATTGTGACATGTCGCCTTTAATTGAAATTTTCACCATGATGACGTCATCAAAATGAAAAACAATGGGCACTGATCTTGTAGAGAATTGTCTCAGCTACAACATATCTAAGTTTGGAAGTAAATCAATCAATATTTACAGAGATACAATCAATTTGCCATACATATGATGACGTCATAATATGCAAATTCGTTTTTTGAGTTCCAAGGCCATTATGATGATGTCACGATATATATAATGGCCAAATGAGACCTCAAATCATATCTCCAACTCATATTCTATCCAAATATGAGAAAAAATTGGGGGTTCTGTGGACTTCCTAAAGAGCTGTAATGGATTTTGCATAGGCATGTTTTTGCCCATATATGCTATGTATTACAAGATCTCGCGCGTACGGGCGTGTATTTTAAACGGACGATAATTCCGTCAATAATGGTCATGAAAAGATAAACATGGTATCAAATTGTTGGGAAAAAGATAAGGAATATCCTCGTCAAAAAGACGTACTAGGAAATTATCTTTCGTTTGGCCGCTACGAACGAAAACGCGCAAAAATGCGTGTTTTGCGCGATTTTTATGAAATGCTTAAAATGGCCTGAAACGTATCCAAAATTAATTTGAGACGATTTGGAGCATTTTGAAATTTGCGCGCGTACTGACGCGCGGACGTACGCGTACGCGCGCGTTTTTTGACCTGAAATTGACCGGACGGATATTGACCTTGATCATGGTAAATATGAATGAGAAATGGCTTTCGGTTATGAAGTTATGATCATTTGAGATTTTCCAAAAAAAACACAAAATGGCGCCTGGATGACGTCATGGAGACTTGATGACCTTGAAAAGGTTACTGTCACGTCTCATGACAAGGACCTATGACTGTGCCAAAATTGAACGAAATTGATTGAACTGATCTTGAGTTATCCTGTTAACAAAAAAGTGCGGAGAAATAAAAATAAAGAATAAAGAAAGAAAATTCTGACGAAAACAATAGGTAGTCTGTCGAAGACAGACCACCTAATAATAATAAAGGAAATCCTGCAAAGTTCTAGAAAATGTGCAATTTCAACTTTCAATTGAAAATTCCGACATGATCCCAACATCTGATTAAAAAGCAAAGTACACCGTTTTTGTAGCCCATGGTCTCAGCTATAACATACCACAATTTGGGATAAAATAGAGCACGAATAAGCGAGATAGTGCTCAAAGATGAGTGTCATGTAGATTCATGATGTGAACGAAATGCACCTTCCATAGAGATAACACGCAAATGAAGAAAATTGTGACATGTCGCCTTTAATTGAAATTTTCACCATGATGACGTCATCAAAATGAAAAACAATGGGCACTGATCTTGTAGAGAATTGTCTCAGCTACAACATATCTAAGTTTGGAAGTAAATCAATCAATATTTACAGAGATACAATCAATTTGCCATACATATGATGACGTCATAATATGCAAATTCGTTTTTTGAGTTCCAAGGCCATTATGATGATGTCACGATATATATAATGGCCAAATGAGACCTCAAATCATATCTCCAACTCATATTCTATCCAAATATGAGAAAAAATTGGGGGTTCTGTGGACTTCCTAAAGAGCTGTAATGGATTTTGCATAGGCATGTTTTTGCCCATATATGCTATGTATTACAAGATCTCGCGCGTACGGGCGTGTATTTTAAACGGACGATAATTCCGTCAATAATGGTCATGAAAAGATAAACATGGTATCAAATTGTTGGGAAAAAGATAAGGAATATCCTCGTCAAAAAGACGTACTAGGAAATTATCTTTCGTTTGGCCGCTACGAACGAAAACGCGCAAAAATGCGTGTTTTGCGCGATTTTTATGAAATGCTTAAAATGGCCTGAAACGTATCCAAAATTAATTTGAGACGATTTGGAGCATTTTGAAATTTGCGCGCGTACTGACGCGCGGACGTACGCGTACGCGCGCGTTTTTTGACCTGAAATTGACCGGACGGATATTGACCTTGATCATGGTAAATATGAATGAGAAATGGCTTTCGGTTATGAAGTTATGATCATTTGAGATTTTCCAAAAAAAACACAAAATGGCGCCTGGATGACGTCATGGAGACTTGATGACCTTGAAAAGGTTACTGTCACGTCTCATGACAAGGACCTATGACTGTGCCAAAATTGAACGAAATTGATTGAACTGATCTTGAGTTATCCTGTTAACAAAAAAGTGCGGAGAAATAAAAATAAAGAATAAAGAAAGAAAATTCTGACGAAAACAATAGGTAGTCTGTCGAAGACAGACCACCTAATAATAATAAAGGAAATCCTGCAAAGTTCTAGAAAATGTGCAATTTCAACTTTCAATTGAAAATTCCGACATGATCCCAACATCTGATTAAAAAGCAAAGTACACCGTTTTTGTAGCCCATGGTCTCAGCTATAACATACCACAATTTGGGATAAAATAGAGCACGAATAAGCGAGATAGTGCTCAAAGATGAGTGTCATGTAGATTCATGATGTGAACGAAATGCACCTTCCATAGAGATAACACGCAAATGAAGAAAATTGTGACATGTCGCCTTTAATTGAAATTTTCACCATGATGACGTCATCAAAATGAAAAACAATGGGCACTGATCTTGTAGAGAATTGTCTCAGCTACAACATATCTAAGTTTGGAAGTAAATCAATCAATATTTACAGAGATACAATCAATTTGCCATACATATGATGACGTCATAATATGCAAATTCGTTTTTTGAGTTCCAAGGCCATTATGATGATGTCACGATATATATAATGGCCAAATGAGACCTCAAATCATATCTCCAACTCATATTCTATCCAAATATGAGAAAAAATTGGGGGTTCTGTGGACTTCCTAAAGAGCTGTAATGGATTTTGCATAGGCATGTTTTTGCCCATATATGCTATGTATTACAAGATCTCGCGCGTACGGGCGTGTATTTTAAACGGACGATAATTCCGTCAATAATGGTCATGAAAAGATAAACATGGTATCAAATTGTTGGGAAAAAGATAAGGAATATCCTCGTCAAAAAGACGTACTAGGAAATTATCTTTCGTTTGGCCGCTACGAACGAAAACGCGCAAAAATGCGTGTTTTGCGCGATTTTTATGAAATGCTTAAAATGGCCTGAAACGTATCCAAAATTAATTTGAGACGATTTGGAGCATTTTGAAATTTGCGCGCGTACTGACGCGCGGACGTACGCGTACGCGCGCGTTTTTTGACCTGAAATTGACCGGACGGATATTGACCTTGATCATGGTAAATATGAATGAGAAATGGCTTTCGGTTATGAAGTTATGATCATTTGAGATTTTCCAAAAAAAACACAAAATGGCGCCTGGATGACGTCATGGAGACTTGATGACCTTGAAAAGGTTACTGTCACGTCTCATGACAAGGACCTATGACTGTGCCAAAATTGAACGAAATTGATTGAACTGATCTTGAGTTATCCTGTTAACAAAAAAGTGCGGAGAAATAAAAATAAAGAATAAAGAAAGAAAATTCTGACGAAAACAATAGGTAGTCTGTCGAAGACAGACCACCTAATAATAATAAAGGAAATCCTGCAAAGTTCTAGAAAATGTGCAATTTCAACTTTCAATTGAAAATTCCGACATGATCCCAACATCTGATTAAAAAGCAAAGTACACCGTTTTTGTAGCCCATGGTCTCAGCTATAACATACCACAATTTGGGATAAAATAGAGCACGAATAAGCGAGATAGTGCTCAAAGATGAGTGTCATGTAGATTCATGATGTGAACGAAATGCACCTTCCATAGAGATAACACGCAAATGAAGAAAATTGTGACATGTCGCCTTTAATTGAAATTTTCACCATGATGACGTCATCAAAATGAAAAACAATGGGCACTGATCTTGTAGAGAATTGTCTCAGCTACAACATATCTAAGTTTGGAAGTAAATCAATCAATATTTACAGAGATACAATCAATTTGCCATACATATGATGACGTCATAATATGCAAATTCGTTTTTTGAGTTCCAAGGCCATTATGATGATGTCACGATATATATAATGGCCAAATGAGACCTCAAATCATATCTCCAACTCATATTCTATCCAAATATGAGAAAAAATTGGGGGTTCTGTGGACTTCCTAAAGAGCTGTAATGGATTTTGCATAGGCATGTTTTTGCCCATATATGCTATGTATTACAAGATCTCGCGCGTACGGGCGTGTATTTTAAACGGACGATAATTCCGTCAATAATGGTCATGAAAAGATAAACATGGTATCAAATTGTTGGGAAAAAGATAAGGAATATCCTCGTCAAAAAGACGTACTAGGAAATTATCTTTCGTTTGGCCGCTACGAACGAAAACGCGCAAAAATGCGTGTTTTGCGCGATTTTTATGAAATGCTTAAAATGGCCTGAAACGTATCCAAAATTAATTTGAGACGATTTGGAGCATTTTGAAATTTGCGCGCGTACTGACGCGCGGACGTACGCGTACGCGCGCGTTTTTTGACCTGAAATTGACCGGACGGATATTGACCTTGATCATGGTAAATATGAATGAGAAATGGCTTTCGGTTATGAAGTTATGATCATTTGAGATTTTCCAAAAAAAACACAAAATGGCGCCTGGATGACGTCATGGAGACTTGATGACCTTGAAAAGGTTACTGTCACGTCTCATGACAAGGACCTATGACTGTGCCAAAATTGAACGAAATTGATTGAACTGATCTTGAGTTATCCTGTTAACAAAAAAGTGCGGAGAAATAAAAATAAAGAATAAAGAAAGAAAATTCTGACGAAAACAATAGGTAGTCTGTCGAAGACAGACCACCTAATAATAATAAAGGAAATCCTGCAAAGTTCTAGAAAATGTGCAATTTCAACTTTCAATTGAAAATTCCGACATGATCCCAACATCTGATTAAAAAGCAAAGTACACCGTTTTTGTAGCCCATGGTCTCAGCTATAACATACCACAATTTGGGATAAAATAGAGCACGAATAAGCGAGATAGTGCTCAAAGATGAGTGTCATGTAGATTCATGATGTGAACGAAATGCACCTTCCATAGAGATAACACGCAAATGAAGAAAATTGTGACATGTCGCCTTTAATTGAAATTTTCACCATGATGACGTCATCAAAATGAAAAACAATGGGCACTGATCTTGTAGAGAATTGTCTCAGCTACAACATATCTAAGTTTGGAAGTAAATCAATCAATATTTACAGAGATACAATCAATTTGCCATACATATGATGACGTCATAATATGCAAATTCGTTTTTTGAGTTCCAAGGCCATTATGATGATGTCACGATATATATAATGGCCAAATGAGACCTCAAATCATATCTCCAACTCATATTCTATCCAAATATGAGAAAAAATTGGGGGTTCTGTGGACTTCCTAAAGAGCTGTAATGGATTTTGCATAGGCATGTTTTTGCCCATATATGCTATGTATTACAAGATCTCGCGCGTACGGGCGTGTATTTTAAACGGACGATAATTCCGTCAATAATGGTCATGAAAAGATAAACATGGTATCAAATTGTTGGGAAAAAGATAAGGAATATCCTCGTCAAAAAGACGTACTAGGAAATTATCTTTCGTTTGGCCGCTACGAACGAAAACGCGCAAAAATGCGTGTTTTGCGCGATTTTTATGAAATGCTTAAAATGGCCTGAAACGTATCCAAAATTAATTTGAGACGATTTGGAGCATTTTGAAATTTGCGCGCGTACTGACGCGCGGACGTACGCGTACGCGCGCGTTTTTTGACCTGAAATTGACCGGACGGATATTGACCTTGATCATGGTAAATATGAATGAGAAATGGCTTTCGGTTATGAAGTTATGATCATTTGAGATTTTCCAAAAAAAACACAAAATGGCGCCTGGATGACGTCATGGAGACTTGATGACCTTGAAAAGGTTACTGTCACGTCTCATGACAAGGACCTATGACTGTGCCAAAATTGAACGAAATTGATTGAACTGATCTTGAGTTATCCTGTTAACAAAAAAGTGCGGAGAAATAAAAATAAAGAATAAAGAAAGAAAATTCTGACGAAAACAATAGGTAGTCTGTCGAAGACAGACCACCTAATAATAATAAAGGAAATCCTGCAAAGTTCTAGAAAATGTGCAATTTCAACTTTCAATTGAAAATTCCGACATGATCCCAACATCTGATTAAAAAGCAAAGTACACCGTTTTTGTAGCCCATGGTCTCAGCTATAACATACCACAATTTGGGATAAAATAGAGCACGAATAAGCGAGATAGTGCTCAAAGATGAGTGTCATGTAGATTCATGATGTGAACGAAATGCACCTTCCATAGAGATAACACGCAAATGAAGAAAATTGTGACATGTCGCCTTTAATTGAAATTTTCACCATGATGACGTCATCAAAATGAAAAACAATGGGCACTGATCTTGTAGAGAATTGTCTCAGCTACAACATATCTAAGTTTGGAAGTAAATCAATCAATATTTACAGAGATACAATCAATTTGCCATACATATGATGACGTCATAATATGCAAATTCGTTTTTTGAGTTCCAAGGCCATTATGATGATGTCACGATATATATAATGGCCAAATGAGACCTCAAATCATATCTCCAACTCATATTCTATCCAAATATGAGAAAAAATTGGGGGTTCTGTGGACTTCCTAAAGAGCTGTAATGGATTTTGCATAGGCATGTTTTTGCCCATATATGCTATGTATTACAAGATCTCGCGCGTACGGGCGTGTATTTTAAACGGACGATAATTCCGTCAATAATGGTCATGAAAAGATAAACATGGTATCAAATTGTTGGGAAAAAGATAAGGAATATCCTCGTCAAAAAGACGTACTAGGAAATTATCTTTCGTTTGGCCGCTACGAACGAAAACGCGCAAAAATGCGTGTTTTGCGCGATTTTTATGAAATGCTTAAAATGGCCTGAAACGTATCCAAAATTAATTTGAGACGATTTGGAGCATTTTGAAATTTGCGCGCGTACTGACGCGCGGACGTACGCGTACGCGCGCGTTTTTTGACCTGAAATTGACCGGACGGATATTGACCTTGATCATGGTAAATATGAATGAGAAATGGCTTTCGGTTATGAAGTTATGATCATTTGAGATTTTCCAAAAAAAACACAAAATGGCGCCTGGATGACGTCATGGAGACTTGATGACCTTGAAAAGGTTACTGTCACGTCTCATGACAAGGACCTATGACTGTGCCAAAATTGAACGAAATTGATTGAACTGATCTTGAGTTATCCTGTTAACAAAAAAGTGCGGAGAAATAAAAATAAAGAATAAAGAAAGAAAATTCTGACGAAAACAATAGGTAGTCTGTCGAAGACAGACCACCTAACTAGAAATTTAATTCGTCATGGGGACGAATTAGGTGGTCTGTTTTCAATTATTATGATCATGCTCATCTTTAATTCAATGATCCAATATAATGATGTTAATGTAAAATGATGTATAAAGATATGAATTGATGAATGAAGTATCGATGAACTGATGAACTGATAGATTGAACTGATGTGAAATTAACTGAATTGATGAGCTAAACTGATGAACTGATGAACTGATGAACTGTGACCTGAACTGAAATTAATAACTTAACCGATGAACAAAATATTGAGAAATGATTATGATCAAAATCATGATCATAATGAAATTTAATCAAACAAGACCGGAATTTAGAATGCATATTTCAGAAAAAGTCACCTCCTATAGATATGCCACGCAAATTAAGAAAATTCTGACATGTCGCATTTAAACGAAGTTTTCACTATGATGACGTCATCAAAATGAAAAATGGTGGGATATAGATAAAGAGAAGGAGAGCGGGAGACGGGTTATAGTCATGTAAACATACATGAGCTGGAGCTGGACAGAGGGATGAAAGAGGAATCAGAATGCACTTGGAAGGAGAGAGTATAGTATAAGAAAACATGGTAGGGGTGAAATAGGAATACTAAGGGCAAAGGAAAGAGCTAGAGAAAATTAAGGAATATCACAAGACATATTAGAGGGAGAACGGGAGCCAGAGCCGGAAAAGGGAGAGGGCGATAGGGATGAGAGACTAGAGAAAGAGAGAGGCAGAGACAGATGGAAACAGAGCAAGTGAAGAAGAGGGAGGCAGAGCAAGAGAGGGAGACAGAGAGAGGGAGAAGGTGAAAGAGTAGAGAGAAAGAGAGATAGTAGTCGAAGAAGATGATAACATCAAATAAGAAACGAAAGCAAAAATATATATATATTTTAAATTGACGCACCAGGAATCGAACCTTGGTCACCGGAATGGAAGTAAAGTGCGTTACCGATATACCAAAAAAATTCTGTTCAATCTTTCATTATTGAAAGGAGTTTTTTCCAGATCGGCTAAAGAAAGCTTAAGTATAACACCAGTCTTTAAATGTGGTGACAAGTGTGAATTTACAAACTATAGGCCAATTTCTGTACTGTCAGTCTTCTCTAAATTATTCGAGCGCATTGTTTATAAAAGAACTATTGAATTACTTGACAAACATTCTATTCTAAATAAACATCAATATGGTTTTCGTAGGGATTATTCAACATGTATGGCTCTAACCAGTCTTTCTAGTAAAGTCATAGACGCATTTGAAGCAAATGAATTTGCAATTTGAGTTTTAATAGATCTGTCAAAGGCCTTTGACACAATTAATCACAATATTTGACTATTTATATTCGTTATGGAGTACGCGGTGTAGCTCATAAACGGTTCACCAGCTTTCTTAGCAATCGATTACAATGTACTAAGCATCAATCTCCTATTTCGGAGTTTAGGACAGTAACATGCGGAATTCTACAGGGTAGCCTGCTTGGGCCACTGTTATTTATATTATATGTGAATGATATTTATAAATCTGCTAATGAATTGTCTTTTATACTGTATGCAGAAGACACAAACATATTTGAAAAAAAAATCAAACTTGAAGTCTCTTATGGATACAGTAAATGCAGGACTTATATATATATATATGTGAATGGTTCAAATCTAATAGATTATCTGTAAATGTAAATAAATGTAATTATATGATTTTTCACAATGGAACAAATGCAGATTTAAATGATCTCAACATTGTTCTTGATAATGTCATATTGCCAAGGGAAGATAAAGTCAAATTTCTTGGCGTTTATTTAGATAGTTCCTTGTAATGGAAATACCATATTTACGTATGTTAAATTGTGCTCTTATACTGTAATCTTGTTTGGGCGAATTCCTGCAAGTACATAATTAAAGACCTTACATTATTGCAGAAGAAGATTATTCGTATAATATCCGGAATGCACTTTCGCTCCCATATTGGTCCCGTCTTTAAACAAATTATTTTTTTGAGATTCAGTGATATCAACTTGGATCAACAGGGTATTTTCATGTATAAAAGCATGAACAACATCTTCCCATCACAATTTAGTGATCTTATCAATTTTCAATGCAACTCGGAAACCCATACGTATAATACGAGAAGCGCTGCCAACACTCATGTCCCTAAACATAGAACCCGAAGATTTCAATTTGATATTCGATACTCTGGGCAAAAATTGTGGAACACCTTACCATCTATCCTACAGAGGTCGCTCTCCTCGCAGACCTTTCCCCATAAGGCAAGAATGTATTTAATTGCTCGATATTAATACCCTCTCTTGTATTTATGTGTGAAAATGACTTCTTTTCGAAATCAATAACAAGTTGTATGACCGATGATTTATTTATTTTCATCACTTACGTAAATGCATCAGCTGTTGCTAGGTACCATCTGTATATATTCCCCAGGACAGTGCTGTCGGATGAAGCTGCTGTTTGTTGGTTGAGTTTGCTCGTTTGTAATGCCATGTACCCGCTATCTATTTTAGAATTGTAGTACTTTGTTATTTTTATGATGTAATCGCAGACACATGCACACCCCAATTGAGTTAACTTTCTCTCTTTAAGTGAACATGCCTTCCTATACTTAATTCTCTTCTAATTTTGTTTCCTTTCCTTTTTTTAAAAATATTTCATATCAAAGTTCTGTTATACAAGCTATGCTTTTCGGGTTTTCGCCTCCTTCCGTATCTGAATTATTTACTGTATACTCTGTTTAAATCATTGTCACATATACAATTTATATATACATTGAGTGATTTCAAGTTGGGTGTTAGTGTTAGTGTTAGTGTTTAGAGCAGCCAAGAGCTCTTAAATCGAGCGAAAAATTTGCTGATGAAATTAAGAGCCCGATACCGATAGCTTAACACCAGCTGTGACGTCACCACATACATTACCAAATACTTGATTTCACGACGATGATTTAAAAATAGTACATAAAAACTAAAGACATCATGAAAAGTACAGAATAAATTTACACCTATTTCTCTGGTCTTATAAAATAACTCATTTTATACAAAAGAATATATGAATTACCTGTTTCACATATTTTTATTTGATCGTCAGACAATAAATTGGCGTTGTTCGTGGCGTTGACTGTGTGCGGGTACAACACTAACACCGAACTGGAAATCAACATTATTTTGCTTAATCCCTAGGGCTAGTGTTAGTGAATAGGACATTGTACGTAAAATATTAACACCAGCCACAAAGGTCGGTTCAGCAGACGATAATTTTGCAAAATCGATAACACTAGCTACCGGAAGTTGACGATATTCAGAGGTCAAAGCCTTAACACCAGCTGATTTCCATTTCGGTGTTTAGGCTGGTGTTAGTGTTTATTAAACACTAGCACCAGTCTTAAACACCCAACTTGAAATCACTCATTGTGTTTTATATTGTAATGTTGAGTAGGAAATAAATGTTAATAAATACAATAATACAAACTAAAAAGTTTAAACTGTGTAGCATATTGACCATTAAGGAAGATAGATTCAGACAATATGACTATTGACCTCGTACAATGAGCAGTTGCATCTTTGACCCTAATTGACATAATGAAGAATGCATTTTCACAATTTTATCTTATTCCATGAAATGCTCTACCCGTCATGTTCTACCAATATTGTGCTGCGCAAAGATTAAATCGGTTTATTTTGGGTTATTACAAGAAGTGGGTTATTGATGCAGACAAATGCTCATGTTCCCTAGCAAACTCATTTTATGTACTTAATTACCAGAGAGAAAAAAAAATCACTCAGTGAGAGTCTAACAGTAAAGTCTATACAGTAAATGGGTTTCACTCAATTGAAAATTTGGTCATGATCCCATCATCTGATTAAAAAACAAAGTACACCGTTTTTGTAGCCCATAGTCTCAGCTATAACATACCAAAATTTGGGATAAAATAAAGCACGAATAAGCGAGATAGTGCTCAAAGATGAGTGTCATGTAGATTCATGATGTGAACGAAATTCACCTTCCATAGACATAACAGGCAAATTAAGAAATTTTGACATGTCGCCTTTAATTGAAATTTTCACCATGATGACGTCATGAAAATGAAAAACAATGGGCACTGATCTTGTAGAGAATTGTCTCAGCTACAACATATCTAAGTTTGGAAGTAAATCAATCAATATTTACAGAGATACAATCAATTTGCCATACATATGATGACGTCATAATATGCAAATTCGTTTTTTGAGTTCCAAGGCCATTATGATGATGTCACGATATATATAATGGCCAAATGAGACCTCAAATCATATCTCCAACTCATATTCTATCCAAATATGAGAAAAATTCGGGGGTTCTGTGGACTTCCTAAAGAGCTATGATGGATTTTGTATAGGCATGTTTTTGGTCATATATGCTATGTATTACAAGATCTCGCGCGTACGGACATGTATTTTAAACGGACGCTAATTCCGCCAATAATGGTCATGAAAATGTAAACATGGTATCAAATTGTTCGGAAAAAGATAAGGAATATCCTCGTCAAAAAGACGTACCAGGAAATTATGCTTCGTTTGGCCGCTACGAACGAAAACGCGCAAAAATGCGTGTTTTGCGCGATGTTTATGAAATGCTTAAAATGGCCTGAAACGTATCCAAAATGAATTTGAGACGATTTGGAGCATTTTGAAATTTGCGCGCGCACTGACGCGCGGACGTACGCGTACGCGCGCGTTTATTGACCTGAAATTGACCGGACTGATATTGACCTTGATCATGGTAAATATGAATGAGAAATGGCTTTCGGTTATGAAGTTATGATCATTTGAAATTTTCCCCAAAAAACACAAAATGGCGCCTGGATGACGTCATGAAGACTTGATGACCTTGAAAAGGTTCCTGTCACGTCTCATGACAAGGACCTATGACTGTGCCAAATTTGAAAGAAATTGGACGGTTCAATCTTGAGTAATCGTGTCCACAAAAAAGTGTAGGAAATAAAAATAAAGAAATAAAGAAAGAAAATTCTGACGAAAACAATAGGTAGTCTGTCGAAGACAGACCACCTAATAATAATATTAAAGGAAATCCTGCAAAGTTCTAGAAAATGTGCAATTTCAACTTTCAATTGAAAATTCCGACATGATCCCAACATCTGATTAAAAAACAAAGTACACCGTTTTTGTAGCCCATAGTCTCAGCTATAACATACCAAAATTTGGAATAAAATAAAGCACGAATAAGCGAGATAGTGCTCAAAGATGAGTGTCATGTAGATTCATGATGTGAACGAAATTCACCTTCCATAGACATAACAGGCAAATTAAGAAATTTTGACATGTCGCCTTTAATTGAAATTTTCACCATGATGACGTCATCAAAATGAAAAACAATGGGCACTGATCTTGTAGAGAATTGTCTCAGCTACAACATATTTAAGTTTGAAAGTAAATCAATCAATATTTACAGAGATACAATCAATTTGCCATACATATGATGACGTCATAATATGCAAATTCGTTTTTTGAGTTCCAAGGCCATTATGATGATGTCACGATATATATAATGGCCAAATGAGACCTAAAATCATATCTCCAACTCATATTCTATCCAAATATGAGAAAAATTTGGGGGTTCTGTGGACTTCCTAAAGAGCTATGATGGATTTTGTATAGGCATGTTTTTGGCCATATATGCTATGTATTACAAGATCTCGCGCGTACGGACATGTATTTTAAACGGACGCTAATTCCGCCAATAATGGTCATGAAAATGTAAACATGGTATCAAATTGTTCGGAAAAAGATAAGGAATATCCTCGTCAAAAAGACGTACTAGGAAATTATGCTTCGTTTGGCCGCTACGAACGAAAACGCGCAAAAATGCGTGTTTTGCGCGATTTTTATGAAATGCTTAAAATGGCCTGAAACGTATCCAAAATGAATTTGAGACGATTTGGAGCATTTTGAAATTTGCGCGCGCACTGACGCGCGGACGTACGCGTACGCGCGCGTTTATTGACCTGAAATTGACCGGACTGATATTGACCTTGATCATGGTAAATATGAATGAGAAATGGCTTTCGGTTATGAAGTTATGATCATTTGAAATTTTCCCCAAAAAACACAAAATGGCGCCTGGATGACGTCATGAAGACTTGATGACCTTGAAAAGGTTCCTGTCACGTCTCATGACAAGGACCTATGACTGTGCCAATTTGAAAGAAATTGGACGGTTCAATCTTGAGTAATCGTGTCCACAAAAAAGTGTAGGAAATAAAAATAAAGAAATAAAGAAAGAAAATTCTGACGAAAACAATAGGTAGTCTGTCGAAGACAGACCACCTAACTAGACATTTAATTCGTCATGGGGACGATTTAGGTGGTCTGTCTTCAAGTCTTATGATAGATTATAATATTTACTATATTGAGAAAGGGAGAAGTTATATAGACATGTAAACAATGATGATCATCATGATGATGATGATGAAGATCTTGATAGTAATGGTGATGACGATGATGATGATCATGATGATGTTGATGATTATCATCAACAGACCACGATGACATCAGACTGAAAAAAATGAGAGAACATTTAGATAGTATATAGTCTCAGCTACAACATACTCAAAAATCAACAAAAATCAAGCCGAAATGACGGCGATATTGCTCGCAAAAGACAAGAATGTAGAATCCAGATTTGAGAAAAGTCATCTCCCATAAGGATTACACGCAAAAAGTAATGGATCTAGTGATAATAGGGTAATAATAAAGTAAATATGGTTGTTTATTACATTATTTGCGATTCTACGTGTTTTAATATTCAAAGGAGATGGTAGAGTGAATGGTCAAAAAGAAAAAAAAGTGAAGAAAAAAAATTGTTGGAGACGCCCGGACTCGAACCAGGGACCTCGAGGTCGGAAGTCAAGTGCGTTACCGATATACCAAAACATTACCCATAGAGATTACACGTAAACGGAAAATGGAATGCACAAATCCCACTTTGTAATTGAAATATGAGCATGATCCCGGCATCTGATCGAAAAATAAAGTGCACACTCGTGATAGCTTATTGTCTCAGCTACAACATACTCAAAGTTCAGCGTAAACAAAGCTAAAACGACGGAGATATTGCTCGCAAAAGACAGGATGTAGAATCCAGTTTTGAGAAAAAGTCATGTCCCATAGAGAATACACGCAAAATGTGAAAAATTGACATGCCTCCTTTAATCGCAAAAATACGCCACGATGCCATTGTCAAAATGAAATATCGTGTTGACTGCATTTGTAGAGAATTGTCTCAGCTAGATCATATCAAAATTTGGATGAAAATTGATCAATATTTACAGAGATACAATCAATTTTCCAAAAATATGATGATGTCATAATATGCAAATTGAAATTTTGAGTTCGGAAGCCATTATGATGACGTCATGAGTTAATTGAGGGTCAAATGTGACATGAAATCATATCTCCAATTCATATTCTATCAAAATATGAAAAAGAAATTGGATTCACTTTGCATCCTAAAGCGCTACAATGGATTTTGTATAGCCATGTTTTTGCCCATGTATGCTATGTATTACAAGAGCTCGCACGCACGGACAATTTTTTAAACGGACGCTCATTCCGTTATTACTGAGCATAAAAAGGTGAACAAGGTATCAACATGCTTGGAAAAATGTGCCAAATATGATGACAGAGAAAATTTGGCGATTTTATGTTGAGAAATACCAGTACGGGTGAAAACGCGCGCGCATGTGTGTGTGCGCGTTTTTTGCGAAACGCTTAAAATGGCCTGAAACGTATGCAAAATTAATTTTAGACGATTTGGAGCATTTTTATTTTTTGCGCGCGCGCTGACGCGCGGACGTACGCATACGCGCGCGTTTTTTGACCTGAAATTGACCGGACGGATATTGACCTTAATCATGATAAATATGAATAAGAAATTCTTTTCCGTTATGAAGATATGATCATGAGTTGAAAGTACCAAAAAAAAACACAAAATGGCGCCTGGATGACGTCATGAAGATTTGATGACCTTGAAAATGTTACTGTCACGTCTCATGACAATGACCTATGACTGTGCCAAAATTGAATGAAATTGATTGAACTGATCTTGAGTTATCCTGTTAACAAAAAAGTGCGGAGAAATAAAAATAAACTAGACATATAATACTTGTTTGGTACAAGTATAGGTGGGCTGGTCAACTAAAATTTGAGACGAAATAGAGCAAAAATAAGCGAGATACTGCTAAAAAGACAAGGTCATGTAGATTCATGATGTGAACGAAATTGATAATAATGATGATCATGATGATGTCGATGATGATTATCATCATTATGAGAATGATGATCATGATGATATTGATGATGATGATGATCATGAGCGTGATCCTGACATCTTATTGAAAAAATGAGGGATGATTAAGATAGCATATAGTCTCAGCTACAACATATTTAAAAATCAACAAAATCCAAGCAGAAATAACGGCGTTATTGCTCGCAAAAGACAGGAATGTAGAATCCAGATTTGAGAAAAAGTCATCTCCCATAGGGATTACACGCAAAAAGTAATGGATCAAGTGAAAATAGTGTAATAATAAAGTAAAGAGGGGTGTTTATTACATTTGCGATTCTACGTGTTTTAATAATCAAAGTAAATGGTACAGTGAAAGGCCAAAAAGAAGAAAAAAAGGGAAGAAAAAAATTCTTGGAGACGCCCGGACTCGAACCAGGGATCTCGAGGTAGGAAGTCAAATGCGTTACCGATATACCAAAACATTTCCCATAGCGATTACACGTAAACGAAAAATGGAATTCTCAAATCCCACTTTGCAAGTGAAATATTAGCATGATCCCGGCATCTGATCGAAAAATAAAGGGCACACTTGTGATAGCTTATTGTCTCAGCTACAACATACTCAAAGTTTAGCAGAAACGAAACTAAAACGACGGAGATATTGCTCGCGAAAGACGGGAATGTAGAATCCAGTTTTGAGGAAAAGTCATGTCCCATAGAGAATACACGCAAAATGTGAAGAATTGACATGCCTACTTTAATCGCTAAAATACGGCATGATGCCTTTGTCAAAATGAAAAATGGTTATAATTGAGCTTGTAGATAATTATTTTAACTACATCATATCGAAATTTGGAAGAAAATCGATCAATATTTACAGAGATACAATCAATTTTACATAAATATGCTGACGTCATAATATGCAAATTCGTATTTTTAGTTCGAAGGCCATTATGATGATGTCACGATACATTTAATGGCCAAATGAGACATGAAATCATATTTCCGACACATACTCTATCTAAATATGAAAAAAAATTGAAGGTCCCGGTTTATTCCAAAGAGCTATAATATATTTTGTATAGGCATGTTTTTGCCCATATATGCTATGTATTAAAAGAGCCCGCGCGCACGGACCATTATCTTGAATGGACGCTCATCTTGTAATTAATGGTCATAAAGAGATAAACATGGTATCAAATTCCTCGAAAAAATATGAGAAATATCATGAAAGAAAAAAAATGACGATTCTATGTTGTGTAATAGTGTTACGCGCGAAAACGCGCGCCCATGCGCGTGTGCGCGATTTTTTATAAAATGCTTAGAATGACCTGAAACGTATGCAAAATAAATTTGAGACGATTTTGAGCATTTAAAAATTTTGCGCGCGCACTGACGCGCGGACGTACGCGCACGCGCGTGTTTTTTGACATGAAATTGATCGGACTGATATTGACCTTGATCATGATAAATATGAATGAGAAATACCTTTTGGTTATGAAGATATGATCATGAGTTAATTCTCAGAAAATGTCACAAAATGGCGCCTAGATGACGTCATCAGTCAAGGTCAAGGTTGAAAACCTTACTTTGTTTTGTCCATATGCCTATACATATGTGTGCCAAATTTCAATTTATTTGATTAAGCCATTTTCAAGTTATCTTGCTAACAAAAAAGTGGTTAGAATTAAGAAAAATAAATAATAAAGAAATAAATAAAGGCGATTTTAACAAAAATATAAGGTGGTCTGTATTAGATACAGCCCACCTGATAAATAAATAACTAGACATATAATACTTGTTTGGAACAAGTATAGGTGGGCTGGTAAACTAAAATTTGACACAAAATGGAGCAAAAATAAGCGAGATACTGCTAAAAAACAATGTCATGTACATTAATGATGTGAACGAAATTCACCTTCCATAGGCATAAAACGCAACTTAAGAAATTTCTGATACGTGCCATTTAATCGTAATTTTCACTATGATGACGTGATCAAAATGAAAAATGATGGTTACTGAGCTTGTAGAGAATTGTCTTAGCTACAACATATCGAAATTTGGAAGAAAATCGACCAATATTTACAGAGATACAATCAATTTTACATAAATATGCTGACTTCATAATATGCAAATTCGTATTTTGAGTTCCAAGACCATTGTGATGATGTCACGATACACTTAATGGCCAAATGAGACATGGAATCATATTTCCGACTCATACTCTATCTAAATATGAAAAAAAATTGAAGGTCACGGTTCATTCCAAAGAGCTACAATGGATTTTGTATAGGCATGTTTTTGCCCATATATGCTATGTATAAAAAGAGCTCGCGCGCATGGATATTTATCTTGAATTGACGCTCATCTTTTTATTAATGGTCATAAAGAGATAAAAATGGTATCAAATTCCTTGAAAAATATGAGAAATATCATGAAAGGAAAAAAAAATGGCGATTCTATGTTTTGTAATGGTGTTACGCGCGAAAACGCGCGCGCATGCTCGTACGCGCGATTTTTTATAAAATGCTTAAAATGACCTGAAACGTATGCAAAATAAATTTGAGACGATTTTGAGCATTTAACATTTTTGCGCGCGCACTTACGCGCGGACGTACGCGCACGTGCGCGTTTTTTGACCTGAAATTAACCAGACTGATATTGACCTTAATCACAATAAATATGAATGAGAAATACCTTTTGGTTATGAAGATATGATCATGAGTAAATTTTCAGAAAATTTCACAAAATGGCGCCTAGATGACGTCATTAGTCAAGGTCAAGATTGAAAACCTTACCGTGCTTTGTCCATATGCCCATACATATGTGTGCCAAATTTCAATTTATTTGATTAAGCCATTTTCAAGTTATCTTGCTAACAAAAAAGTGGTAAGAATTAAGAAAAATAAATAATAAAGAAATAAAGAAATAAAGGCGATTTTAACAAAAATATAAGGTGGTCTGTATTAGATACAGCCCACCTGATAACTAGATTTGTAATACTTGCTTGGAGCAAGTATAGGTGGGCTGATCCAACAAAAAAATGAGACAAAATGAAGGGTACATTTGAGATAGCTTTTTGTCTCAGCTACAACATACTCGAAGTTCAGCGTAAATGAAGCTAAAACGACGTAGATATTGCTCGCGAAAGACGGGAATGTAGAATCAAGTTTTGAGAAAAAGTCATGTCCATAGAGAATACACGCAAAATGTGAAAAATTGACATGCCTCCTTTAATCGCAAAAATACGCCATGATGCCTTTGTCAAAATGAAAAATCGTGACGATTGTTGAAAATTGTCTCAGCTAGAACATATCAAAATTTTGAAGAAAATCGATCAATTTTTACAAAGATACAATCAATTTTCCAAAAATATGCTGACGTCATAATATGCAAATTGAAATTTTGAGTTCGGAGGCCATCATGATGACGTCATGAGTTAATTGAGGGTCAAATGAGACATGAAATCATATCTCCGATTCATACTCAATCAAAATATGAAAAAAAATTGGGGTCACCTTGCATCCTAAAGAGCTACAATGGATTTTGCATAGGCATGTTTTTGCCCATATACCCTCCCATGCCATAAGTATTGCAACATAGCTAAAATGCATGCATTTTTATTTTATTTTACAAGCCTTTATATTGTTATATTTCATTCATAACCATAGTGTTGTCGACCATTTTTGTATATTTTGAGAGGGAAAACTAGTCCCTTTTCATTCCTGAGAGAAGTAGATGACCAGACCTGGTCATTTCTGAAACAAATTGGAAGACAAATGAACAAAGGCAAAACAAATGAAATTTTGGGAGATGGGGATTATCAGTGAGCGAAATCATGAAACTGTTTCATATTTCTCCCAAAACTGTTTACAGGTTTCGTTTGTATTTTTCGCAAAGAAATAATGGCCGTAAGGTACCAATACAAGGGCAGAGGAAAAGGGCAACACCCAGAGAAGAAAGATTTCTTTGTGCCGTTGCTAAGGAGGATGCGCGCCAAAATCAGAGGTTGTGATTATCCAACAAAATATAATAAATGTGTGAAAATTTACTTTCAATAAACTAGTACAATATATTCACCTCTAGAAACTGACTATAATTTGATATATCGGTGGAATAAAGTTGCATTAAAACGTCTTTGCAATACAGATCTAAATCCTCCTTGGCAACGGCACAAATAAATTTGTCTTCTCTGGGTGTTGCCGTTTTCCTCTGCCCTTGTCTTGGCACCTTATGGCCATTATTTCTTTGCGACAAGTATAAACGAGACCTGTAAACAGTTTTGGGAGAAATATGAAACAGTTTCATGATTTCGTTCACTGATAATCCCCATCTCCCAAAATTTCATTTGTTTTGCCTTTGTTCATTTGTCTTCCAATTTGTTTCAGAAATGACCAGGTCTGGTCATCTACTTCTCTCAGGAATGAAAAGGGACTAGTTTTCCCTCTCAAAATATACAAAAATGGTCGACAACACTATGGTTATGAATGAAATATAACAATATAAAGGCTTGTAAAATAAAATAAAAATGCATGCATTTTAGCTATGTTGCAATACTTATGGCATGGGAGGGTATGCTATGTATTACAAGAGCTCGCGCGCAAGGAAATTTATGTTTAACGGTCGATCATTCCGTCATTAATAGTCATAAAGAGATAAACATGCTATCAATTTGTTTGTAAAAATATGTGGAATATTATGAAAGAAGAAAAATGGCGATTCTATGTTGCGTAATAGTTTTACGCGCGAAAACGCGCGCGCATGCTCGTACGCGCGATTTTTTATAAAATGCTTAGAATGGCCTAAAACGTATGCAAAATAATTTTGAGACGATTTTGAGCATTTTAAAATTTTGCGCGCGCATCGACGCGCGGACGTACGCGCACGCGCGCGTTATTTGACCTGAAATTGACCGCACGGATATTGACCTCGATCATGATAAATATGAAAGAGAAATAGCTTTTGGTTATGAAGATATGATCATGAGTTGATTTTTACAAAATGGCGCCTAGATGACGTCATCAGTGAAGGTCAATGTTGAAAACGTTATTGTGCTTTGTACATATGCCTATACATATGTGTGCCAAATTTCAAGGCATTTGATCGAGCCATTTTTAAGTTATCTTGCTAACAAAAAAGTGGTTAGAAATAAGAAAAATATTTAATAAACTAGACATATAATACTTGTTTGGAACAAGTATAGGTGGGCTGGTCAACTAACATTTGAGACAAAATAGAGCAAAAATAAGCGACATACTGCTTACAGATTCTTAAAAGACAATATCATGTAGATTCATAACGTGAACTAAATTCACCTTCTATAGGCATAACACGCAAATTATGAAGTTTTTGACATGAGGCCTTTAATCAAAATTTTCACTATGATGACGTCATCAAAATGAAAAATGGTTATTACTGCGCTTGTAGAGAATTGTCTTAGCTACAACATATCGAAATTTTGAAGAAAATTGATCAATATTTACAGAGATACAATCAATTTTACATAAATATGCTGACGTCATAATATGCAAATTCGTATTTTGAGTTCCAAGGCCATTGTGATGATGTCACGATACACTTAATGGCCAAATGAGACATGGAATCATATTTCCGACTCATACTCTATCTAAATATGAAAAAAATTGAGGATCCCGGTGCATTCCAAAGAGCTATAACGGATTTTATATAGGCATATTTTTGCCCATATATGCTATGTATTAAAAGAGCTCGCGCGCACTGACATTTATCTTGAATTGACGCTCATCTTGTTAATAATGGTCATAAAGAGATAAACATGGTATCAAATTCCTTGAAAAAATATGAGATATATCATGAAAGAAAAAAAATGGCGATTCTATGTTTTGTAATGGTGTTACGCGCGAAAACGCGCGCGCATGCTCGTACGCGCGATTTTTTATAAAATGCTTAAAATGACCTGAAACGTATGCAAAATAAATTTGAGACGATTTTGAGCATTTTGAAATTTTGCGCGCGCATTGACGCGCGGACGTACGCGCACGTGCGCGTTTTTTGACCTGAAATTGACCGGACTGATATTGCCCTTAATCATGATAAATATGATTGAAAAATCACTTTTGGTTATGAAGATATGATCAAGAGTTTATTTTCAGAAAATTTCACAAAATGGCGCCTAGATGACGTCATCAGTCAAGGTCAAGGTTGAAAACCTTACTGTGTTTTGTCCATATGCCTATACATATGTGTGCCAAATTTCAAAGCATTTGATTGAATAATTTCAAAGATATCTTGCTAACAAAAAGTGGGTCGAAATAAGAAAAATAAATAATAAACTAGATTTGTAATACTTGTTTGGAACAAGTATAGGTGGGCTGATCCAACAAAAAAGTGAGACAAAATAATGGGTACATTTGAGATAGCTTTTTGTCTCATCTACAACATACTTGAAGTTCAGCGTAAACGAAGCTAAAACGACGTAGATATTGCTCGCGAAAGACGGGAATGTAGAATCGAGTTTTGAGAAAAAGTCATGTCCCAATAAATGTGTGAAAATTTACTTTCAATAAACTAGTACAATATATTCACCTCTAGAAACTGACTATAATTTGATATATCGGTGGAATAAAGTTGCATTAAAACGTCTTTGCAATACAGATCTAAATCCTCCTTGGCAACGGCACAAATAAATTTGTCTTCTCTGGGTGTTGCCGTTTTCCTCTGCCCTTGTCTTGGCACCTTATGGCCATTATTTCTTTGCGACAAGTATAAACGAGACCTGTAAACAGTTTTGGGAGAAATATGAAACAGTTTCATGATTTCGTTCACTGATAATCCCCATCTCCCAAAATTTCATTTGTTTTGCCTTTGTTCATTTGTCTTCCAATTTGTTTCAGAAATGACCAGGTCTGGTCATCTACTTCTCTCAGGAATGAAAAGGGACTAGTTTTCCCTCTCAAAATATACAAAAATGGTCGACAACACTATGGTTATGAATGAAATATAACAATATAAAGGCTTGTAAAATAAAATAAAAATGCATGCATTTTAGCTATGTTGCAATACTTATGGCATGGGAGGGTATGCTATGTATTACAAGAGCTCGCGCGCAAGGAAATTTATGTTTAACGGTCGATCATTCCGTCATTAATAGTCATAAAGAGATAAACATGCTATCAATTTGTTTGTAAAAATATGTGGAATATTATGAAAGAAGAAAAATGGCGATTCTATGTTGCGTAATAGTTTTACGCGCGAAAACGCGCGCGCATGCTCGTACGCGCGATTTTTTATAAAATGCTTAGAATGGCCTAAAACGTATGCAAAATAATTTTGAGACGATTTTGAGCATTTTAAAATTTTGCGCGCGCATCGACGCGCGGACGTACGCGCACGCGCGCGTTATTTGACCTGAAATTGACCGCACGGATATTGACCTCGATCATGATAAATATGAAAGAGAAATAGCTTTTGGTTATGAAGATATGATCATGAGTTGATTTTTACAAAATGGCGCCTAGATGACGTCATCAGTGAAGGTCAATGTTGAAAACGTTATTGTGCTTTGTACATATGCCTATACATATGTGTGCCAAATTTCAAGGCATTTGATCGAGCCATTTTTAAGTTATCTTGCTAACAAAAAAGTGGTTAGAAATAAGAAAAATATTTAATAAACTAGACATATAATACTTGTTTGGAACAAGTATAGGTGGGCTGGTCAACTAACATTTGAGACAAAATAGAGCAAAAATAAGCGACATACTGCTTACAGATTCTTAAAAGACAATATCATGTAGATTCATAACGTGAACTAAATTCACCTTCTATAGGCATAACACGCAAATTATGAAGTTTTTGACATGAGGCCTTTAATCAAAATTTTCACTATGATGACGTCATCAAAATGAAAAATGGTTATTACTGCGCTTGTAGAGAATTGTCTTAGCTACAACATATCGAAATTTTGAAGAAAATTGATCAATATTTACAGAGATACAATCAATTTTACATAAATATGCTGACGTCATAATATGCAAATTCGTATTTTGAGTTCCAAGGCCATTGTGATGATGTCACGATACACTTAATGGCCAAATGAGACATGGAATCATATTTCCGACTCATACTCTATCTAAATATGAAAAAAATTGAGGATCCCGGTGCATTCCAAAGAGCTATAACGGATTTTATATAGGCATATTTTTGCCCATATATGCTATGTATTAAAAGAGCTCGCGCGCACTGACATTTATCTTGAATTGACGCTCATCTTGTTAATAATGGTCATAAAGAGATAAACATGGTATCAAATTCCTTGAAAAAATATGAGATATATCATGAAAGAAAAAAAATGGCGATTCTATGTTTTGTAATGGTGTTACGCGCGAAAACGCGCGCGCATGCTCGTACGCGCGATTTTTTATAAAATGCTTAAAATGACCTGAAACGTATGCAAAATAAATTTGAGACGATTTTGAGCATTTTGAAATTTTGCGCGCGCATTGACGCGCGGACGTACGCGCACGTGCGCGTTTTTTGACCTGAAATTGACCGGACTGATATTGCCCTTAATCATGATAAATATGATTGAAAAATCACTTTTGGTTATGAAGATATGATCAAGAGTTTATTTTCAGAAAATTTCACAAAATGGCGCCTAGATGACGTCATCAGTCAAGGTCAAGGTTGAAAACCTTACTGTGTTTTGTCCATATGCCTATACATATGTGTGCCAAATTTCAAAGCATTTGATTGAATAATTTCAAAGATATCTTGCTAACAAAAAGTGGGTCGAAATAAGAAAAATAAATAATAAACTAGATTTGTAATACTTGTTTGGAACAAGTATAGGTGGGCTGATCCAACAAAAAAGTGAGACAAAATAATGGGTACATTTGAGATAGCTTTTTGTCTCATCTACAACATACTTGAAGTTCAGCGTAAACGAAGCTAAAACGACGTAGATATTGCTCGCGAAAGACGGGAATGTAGAATCGAGTTTTGAGAAAAAGTCATGTCCCATAGAGAATACACGCAAAATGTAAACAATTGACATGCCTCCTGTAATCGCAAAAATACGCCATGATGCCTTTGTCAAAATGAAAATCGTGGCAACTGGATTTGTAGAAAATTGTCTTAGCTAAAACATATCAAAATTTGGAAGAAAATTGATCAATATTTACAGAGATGCAATCAATTTTCCATAAATATGCTGACGTCATAATATGCAAATTGGAATTTTGAGTTCAGAGGCCATTATGATGACGTCATGAGTTAATTGAGGGTCAAATGAGACATGAAACAATATTTCCGAATCATACTCTATTAAAATATGAACAAAAATTGGGGTCACCTTGCATCCTAAAGAGCTACAATGGCTTTTGTATAGGCATGTTTTTGCCCATATATGCTATGTATTACAAGAGCTCGCGCGCACGGAAATTTATGTTTAACGGTCGATCATTCCGTTATTAATAGTCATAAAGAGACATACATGGTACAATTTGTTTGTAAAATTAGGTGGAATATTATGAAAGAAGAAAAATGGCGATTCTATGTTGCGTAATAGTTTAAAGCGCGAAAACGCGCGCGCATGCTCTTACGCGCGATTTTTTATAAAATGCTTAGAATGGCCTAAAAGGTATGCAAAATAATTTTGAGACAATTTTGAGCATTTTAAAATTTTGCGCGCGCATTGACGCGCGGACGTACGCGCACGCGCGCGTTTTTTGACCTGAAATTGACTGGACGGATATTGACCTCAATCATGATAAATATGAATGAGAAATAGCTCTTGGTTATGAAGATATGATCATGTGTTGATTTTTACAAAATGGCGCCTAGATGACGTCATCAGTGAAGGTCAATGTTAAAAACGTTTTTGTGCTTTGTACATATGCCTTTACATATGTGTGCCAAATTTCAAGGCATTTGATTGAGCCATTTTCAAGTTATCTTGCTAACAAAAAAGTGGTTAGAAATAAGAAAAATATTTAATAACTAGACATATAATACTTGTTTGGAACAAGTATAGGTGGGCTGGTCAACTAACATTTGAGACAAAATAGAGCAAAAATGAGCGACATACTGCTTACAAATTCTTAAAAGACAATATCATGTAGATTCATAACGTGAACTAAATTCACCTTCTATAGGCATAACACGCAAATTATGAAGTTTTTGACATGAGGCCTTTAATCAAAATTTTCACTGTGATGACGTCATCAAAATGAAAAATGGTTATTACTGCGCTTGTAGAGAATTGTCTTAGCTACAACATATCGAAATTTTGAAGAAAATTAATCAATATTTACAGAGATACAATCAATTTTACATAAATATGCTGACGTCATAATATGCAAATTCGTATTTTGAGTTCCAAGGCCATTGTGATGATGTCACGATACACTTAATGGCCAAATGAGACATGGAATCATATTTCCGACTCATACTCTATCTTAATATGAAAAAAAATTGAGGATCCCGGTGCATTCCAAAGAGCTATAACGGATTTTGTATAGGCATGTTTTTGCCCATATATGCTATGTATTAAAAGACCTCGCGCGCACTGACATTTATCTTGAATTTACGCTCATCTTGTTAATAATGGTCATAAAGAGATAAACATGGAATCAAATTCTTTGAAAAAATATGAGAAATATCATGAAAGAAAAAAAAATGGCGATTCTATGTTTTTTAATGGTGTTACGCGCGAAAACGCGCGCGCATGCTCGTACGCGCGATTTTTTATAAAATGCTTAAAATGACCTGAAACGTATGCAAAATAAATTTGAGACGATTTTGAGCATTTAAAAATTTTGCGCGCGCATTGACGCGCGGACGTACGCGCACGCGCGCGTTTTTTGACCTGAAATTGACTGGACTGATATTGACCTTGATCATAATAAATATGAATGAGAAATACCTTTTGGTTATGAAGATATGATCATGAGTTTATTTTCAGAAAATTTCACAAAATGGCGCCTAGATGACGTCATCAGTCAAGGTCAAGGTTGAAAACCTTACTGTGTTTTCTCCATATGCCTATACATATGTGTGCTAAATTTCAAGGTATTTCATTCAACCATTTTCAAGTTATCTTGCTAACAAAAAAGTGGGTCGAAATAAGAAAAATAAATAAATAAATAAAAAAAATAATAAAGGCGATTTTAACAAAAATATAAGGTGGTCTGTATTAGATACAGCCCACCTGATAATAAAGGCGATTTTAACAAAAATATAAGGTGGTCTGTATTAGATACAGCCCACCTGATAATAAAGGCAATTCTAACGAAATTATAAGGTGGTCTGTACGTTATACAGCCCACCTGATAAATAATAAATAATAAATAAAGAAAGAAAATTCTGACGAAAACAATAGGTGATCTGTTTTCAACAGACCACCTAATAAGCAGAAATGCAGTAGACGAAACAGGAAACAATATATTTCATCACCATGGTTTGATTTAGAACGCTGTTTAGTCTTTGTCTAAAACGTTCGTCGATAAGGGCTGTCATATTTTAGCCCTGCAGTCGGTTGTGTCGACGAGAAGTTGGAGATTCTGGTGTGATGAATTATAAATATCACAGAACTAAATAAGGCGACTTTGCGCATCTGTATGTAGAATTATAAATAAGTTTAATGCAGAGCACAATGCTCAAAAAAGAGTAATGAACATAATATCACAAATTAACCCTTTGACTACTGCATTCTCTCATTCCCATAGGCTTAATACATGGACCACCCGGTTCCAGTAGGCAATGAGTTAAACCATTGACTACTGAATTCTCTAGCTCCCATAGGCTTAATACAGGGAACACCCGGTTCCAGTAGGCAATGAGTTAAACCATTGACTACTGAATTCTCTAGCTCCCATAGGCTTAATACAGTGACCACCAGGTTCCAGTAGGCAATGAGTTAAACCATTGACTACTGAATTCACTCATTCCCATAGGCTTAATACAGGGAACACCCGGTTCCAGTAGGCAATGAGTTAAACCATTGACTACTGAATTCTCTAGCTCCCATAGGCTTAATACAGGGACCACCCGGTTCCAGTAGGCAGTGAGTTAAACCATTGACTACTGAATTCTCTAGCTCCCATAGGCTTAATACAGGGACCACCCGGTTCCAGTAGGCAATGAGTTAAACCATTGACTACTGAATTCTCTAGCTCCCATAGGCTTAATACAGGGAACACCCGGTTCCAGTAGGCAATGAGTTAAACCATTGACTACTGAATTCTCTAGCTCCCATAGGCTTAATACAGGGAACACCTGGTTCCAGTAGGCAATGAGTTAAACCATTGACTACTGAATTCTCTAGCTCCCATAGGCTTAATACAGGGATCACCCGGTTCCAGTAGGCAATGAGTTAAACCATTCACTACTGAATTCTCTCATTCCCATAGGCTTAATACAGGGAACACCTGGTTCCTGTAGGCAATAGGTTAAACCATTGACTACTGAATTATCTAGCTCCCATAGGCTTAATACAGGGAACACCCGGTTCCAGTAGGCAATGAGTTAAACCATTGACTACTGAATTCTCTAGCTCCCATAGGCTTAATACAGGGAACACCCGGTTCCAGGAGGCAATGAGTTAAACCATTGACTACTGAATTCTCTCATTCCCATAGGCTTAATACAGGGAACACCCGGTTCCAGTAGGCAATGAGTTAAACCATTGACTACTGAATTCTCTAGCTCCCATAGGCTTAATACAGGGACCACCCGGTTCCAGTAGGCAATGAGTTAAACCATTGACTACTGAATTATCTAGCTCCCATAGGCTTAATACAGGGATCACCAGGTTCCAGTAGGCAATGAGTTAAACCATTGACTACTGAATTCTCTCATTCCCATAGGCTTAATACAGGGAACACCTGGTTCCAGTAGGCAATGAGTTAAACCATTGACTACTGAATTCTCTCATTCCCATAGGCTTAATACAGGGAACACCCGGTTCCAGTAGGCAATGAGTTAAACCATTGACTACTGAATTATCTAGCTCCCATAGGCTTAATACAGGGACCACCCGGTTCCAGTAGGCAATGAGTTAAACCATTGACTACTGAATTCTCTCATTCCCATAGGCTTAATACAGGGAACACCCGGTTCCAGTAGGCAATGAGTTAAACCATTGACTACTGAATTCTCTAGCTCCCATAGGCTTAATACAGGGACCACCCGGTTCCAGTAGGCAATGAGTTAAACCATTGACTACTGAATTCTCTCATTCCCATAGGCTTAATACAGGGAACACCCGGTTCCAGTAGACAATGAGTTAAACCATTGACTACTGAATTCTCTCATTCCCATAGGCTTAATACAGGGAACACCCGGTTCCAGTAGACAATGAGTTAAACCATTGACTACTGAATTCTCTAGCTCCCATAGGCTTAATACAGGGGAACACCTGGTTCCAGTAGGCAATGAGTTAAACCATTGACTACTGAATTATCTAGCTCCCATAGGCTTAATACAGGGACCACCCGGTTCCAGTAGGCAATGAGTTAAACCATTGACTACTGAATTCTCTCATTCCCATAGGCTTAATACAGGGAACACCCGGTTCCAGTAGACAATGAGTTAAACCATTGACTACTGAATTCTCTCATTCCCATAGGCTTAATACAGGGAACACCCGGTTCCAGTAGGCAATGAGTTAAACCATTGACTACTGAATTCTCTAGCTCCCATAGGCTTAATACATGGATCACCCGGTTCCAGTAGGCAATGAGTTAAACCATTGACTACTGAATTATCTAGCTCCCATAGGCTTAATACAGGGAACACCCGGTTCCAGTAGGCAATGAGTTAAACCATTGACTACTGAATTCTCTAGCTCCCATAGGCTTAATACAGGGACCACCCGGTTCCAGTAGGCAGTGAGTTAAACCATTGACTACTGAATTCTCTAGCTCCCATAGGCTTAATACAGGGAACACCCGGTTCCAGTAGGCAATGAGTTAAACCATTGACTACTGAATTCTCTAGCTCCCATAGGCTTAATACAGGGAACACCCGGTTCCAGTAGCGGCAATGAGTTAAACCATTGACTACTGAATTCTCTAGCTCCCATAGGCTTAATACAGGGAACACCCGGTTCCAGTAGGCAATGAGTTAAACCATTGACTACTGAATTCTCTAGCTCCCATAGGCTTAATACAGGGAACACCCGGTTCCAGTAGGCAATGAGTTAAACCATTGACTACTGAATTCTCTAGCTCCCATAGGCTTAATACAGGGAACACCCGGTTCCAGTAGGCAATGAGTTAAACCATTCACTACTGAATTCTCTAGCTCCCATAGGCTTAATACAGGGAACACCCGGTTCCAGTAGGCAATGAGTTAAACCATTGACTACTGAATTCTCTCATTCCCATAGGCTTAATACAGGGAACACCTGGTTCCAGTAGGCAATGAGTTAAACCATTGACTACTGAATTCTCTCATTCCCATAGGCTTAATACAGGGAACACCCGGTTCCAGTAGGCAATGAGTTAAACCATTGACTACTGAATTATCTAGCTCCCATAGGCTTAATACAGGGACCACCCGGTTCCAGTAGGCAATGAGTTAAACCATTGACTACTGAATTCTCTCATTCCCATAGGCTTAATACAGGGAACACCCAGTTCCAGTAGACAATGGGTTAAGAATTACACAAGCTTACAAGGATCATGATATGTATAGAAAAGACTTGAGTCATCAACAAAGAGAATATATTTCATTTCATGTAGTTTCATATATTTCACTATCTCTAAAAATATAAAAAGGATCAAAATACATATATACAAGTAGATAGAATTATAGATAAAAGGAAGTAGGACATTTATAAAAGCTAAATGGCTTGTTAAAAATGATTCCCATTAAATACAAAACAAACATTAAGCCGAATATTATATTTATAAGCATTACACATTATGTTACATTCTTACGGACTGGACAGAAGAAAGGAAGACAGAAAAGAGAAGACAGACATTTCATTTCACTTGATTTTTATAAAGTATGCACATTATATATCATTTCAATCGAACAATAATTATATCATTTCAATCGAACAATAATTATATCAAAAGTTCGAAATATTTTAGTGTATAGATTATAGTGTATAGATTATATATCATTTCAATCGAACAATAATTATATCATTTCAATCGAACAATAATTATATCAAAAGTTCGAAATATTTTGGTGTATAGATTTTTTTAATGTCTTCACTCTAATTACTCAAAATGATTGTGCCATGAAAAAATATGGAATCTTTATAAAATTTGACATCATGTATATAGATAAAAAAGATGGGTGTTCCCAGAATGGACCCCTGTGGTACTCCACATCTTACAATGGCAGTATTGAATAAAGTGGACAGAAGGTGAATATTCATATTCATTTTAAGTACCTGAGTCACTACTTGATGGATTAACAAAGTAGTGTACTAAATAACACTCACAGTCCAAGTGGCATACAGGGAGATTGAACGTACATTTAAACTCTAATTTGATATAAAAATAAAACATTGATAAAGGCTTCCTTATAGGTACAACTTTGATAATAATGCTAAATAAAACCAAAATGATACAATTTTCCTCAAAACTTTGCACATTCTTACCCTGTTTGTGGTACATGTTGCCCAAATTTTACCCACGAACTTGGATGTCTCCTTTTACCCAATAATGGAAAAACCTTTAACCAACTCATTCTAGAGTGCACTACATGTCTATGCCTTTCAAAGACACTGTGTCGGATAAATCCAGACACATCGACCTGATACTGTCTATTTGCCCAACATCCAGTTCTTCTCAACTGTCTTCCCGAAAACCCCAATTCCTTGAAAGATAGCTTTTTATGTCATCTATTGCAATTTGCAAACACGACAATGACATTATTACCCAAATGTAACATGATCTTCTACAAGCAATACAATAGGTTTTTATTTCCATAATAGTAATACATTTGTACATTAATAACTCAATGATTGAGTGAAACATAACATAGGCTAAAGATTAAAGTACATTCAACAATTCTTCCAGCTTATTATTATTTTCTTTGCTAACACATTCATATCTTAAAAATAATCTTAGCAACGACTTGAATTAAAAAAACAAAGTATGTGGGTAGTAAACAGAACCATTAACAACATTTATAAATTGCATACTGCGCATAATTTAAAATAATATTCAGAAGTGAATATTTCTTGTTTCCAATATCCTTACCTACAACTATTATCTTCTGGTCTATTTTGTATTTCTATTTGGAATAGATTAAATATCAAATTACATATTATTTTCCAAAACAATACAATAGGGTATATTAATTTGCCCACAGACTTTGCGATCATGTAAGTTTGAAAATGTCTCAAAATCCTAAGGAACTCCTTTAAAAAACAAACTTTCAGTTTGTCTTAGTCTCGATTATTGTGGAGATAATCACGGCCAAAAATATAAAGATAATAACAATGATAATAATAATTTTTATTACTATAATAACAATAACAGTTAATATAATAATATATGAGATTTGTAAGGCGCCGAATCTACTACAAATTCAATGCTCAGGCGAGCTTGTGAAACAAAAACAAGAAAAGAGATCAGCATCTGCATCATAAACATAGGAACAGAAGTAAGATAGAGCATATAAAACTACTGCACAATTAACTACGCCGTGTCGATTTAACAGATATGTTTTACGATTATTTTTAAAAACTTGAACTGAACTGCTATTACAATCTCTCAAGGAAGAGCATTCGACGGCGAAGGCTCTGCACGAGCAAATGTTTGATTTTAATGAACTTCGGATCTACCCTTTTTTGTTGCATAATTATTAAATGCAATATTTCCAAGGTGGGATTTTGATGCGAGACTACATTGGCAATGTTCCCAGGGGGCATCAAGAACATACATTTTGCGTCAGAGTTGTACTCTAGGGCGCCTCTCAAACCTTGATTTGTCACTTTTGCTGCAAAACGTTAGAAAGAAAGAAACATGTGGAGGGGAAGGATTCAATATGATGTTGGTTATTTTCTACTAAATGGGAAGAGTAAGTCATATCAGGCAGATGATATTTTGCAGGTGGTTCTTCTAAACTGACAATCGGTTTTATATAATTATGAGCTACATGCTGCCGTATCTGTCACGTTGGTTGGCATAATGACACAAGAAGATAAGGAGTGATGCATATGGGAGCTAAGCAAATGTATACTCATCAGGAATAGGAATACCTTCATATTTTTCTAAACTTTTTAGGAGTGCAGATATGTGTGTATGTATGTTTGTTTGCTCTGAGCGGTGCCGTATCGAGTCACTCTACTCAAGTCAGACTCGAGTCAGTTTTTCTTTTTAGCAAACGTGACTCAGCGACGGGAAATAAAGTGGTGTGAAGAATTTCTTTCGCACATGTCATCTCCCGGGCTCGGTGATCACATAAACAATTCAATAGAAATGTTCATTACATGACAAATACAAAGGGGTATGCATTGACAAGGAGTTTAGAGGGTTAAGTGCAAAACAACTCATAGCAATACCAGTTTGCATCGAAGCAGCAACGTACGTTGTTGTTCTGCTAATGTTATCTATTTCTGAAAGGAGTCGTCTAAACTGGTTGTCGAATATGCACAGGCTTCCACGTCCACCCCTTGATTACATGTTTCGCGTTGCGCCTTCATACTGTCCATGGGTTCCTGGGTTTTTTCTTTCATGCGTTCATCAAAGACTTCTCTCGTCGTCTCTTCCGGGGGTTCGTCTATGGGTTCCTTCATCAAGTCTTTGTCTATCTCTGCCACTGGGTCTTGAACTGATTCATTCACTGGCTCTCCCGTTGGGTCTGCAAGTCGACTCTGTAATAAATACAAATCCAGATAAAGAGAACAGTATTTAGTAATCATGATACTGGACCTCAGCCTAAGATCAATGATAATCATTATAATAATAATTATCATAACAATAATATTCATACTAATAATTCGATTTTAATATAGCGCCTTTTTTCAGAGGATACCAGAGGTGTCTCTTAGTCAATCAAGAAATCAGGGAGTTTTGAAGTGCTAAGTTTTTAGATGTTTTTTTTTAATAAGTCAAGTGAAGTAATATTTTTTAGGAATGCAGGGAGCATATTCCAAAGGTGTTGGGCAATGGACTGACGGATTCGAGGCCAGTCTATTTCGGGATTTGGGAGCGAGAAGGGAAGGAGCTGATGTACAGCGAAGTGAATTTTATTCTCTACTGCTGAAAGACTAAGGATATGTATTGAGGAAGAGTGGATGACATAGCTTTAACAGTTTGAACAAGAATCCGGTATTGAATTCTGTCAGTACTATATATTCTATAGATAAATAAATGGAAAGAATGAAAAGAAACGTTTTCTTTGGAGTGAATTGGATACTGTGATTCAAAATAATTTACAAGCTTTATGAGCACATGAGCTTAAAAGCGTGGAGCATTCATTTGCAAAATGTATACTACCATGACTACAGTGGCAGCATATTGTTGAAGAGGAGTCCTTGCAGACAATGTTATAATAATAATAATAATAATAATAATAATAATCTTTAATGGTACACTCCAAAAAAATTATTTAACCGAAACGGAAATTTATTTTGCCCAATTGATCGTGAGCCCGGCAGCCACTGAGCAGCGCCAGATCGACGTTGCTCTATCCCTTATTGTTGAGCGCCAAATAAGGTAGCAACAACTCCCATCTTTTAACGTCTTTTGGTATGACGCGGCCGGGGTTCGAACCCACGACCTCCCATAAAAATGTTTTTTGGAGTGTTTCAGATAACCCTCTTTGATCACGCTTCCTAAAAATGCAATACCTCTACATTACTCGACATCTGCTTCTGTTTCTATTTCATCCAAGTTAAAGGATCAGCCTTTGGTGGAGACTGGATTTTAGGCTTGTCTTAAAGTTGGGGTAAGGCATCGTATGGAGTGCAGGTTAAAGTTAGGAACTCAAATATTGTAAGAAATCGACCGCGAAGCAGTTGTCACCGGATCGCAAATAAAAACCAAGAGAAGTCTCGTCCACATAAGACGAGGCGAAACCGCGCTGGTTTACCGCATCATATAAGAACGAGCTTTAAGGAGTGTTCGTTTTTTGTTGTTTAACTTCACTTTGAAGAAAATCGTATCATTTCTATCAATGATGAAAATTTGACTTACCCCGTCAGGTTCTCTTGCTTTGAGGGGGAAGATATATTCTGTGATTCTGTTGTTGACTTCATCATCCAGTTTAGCTATCTTACTGGCCCATAGAGCAACTATTCGGGATATCTCATCAACGAGATCATCAGCACCATGGAATTGAGCCTCGGTCTGCTGGAAAAAAATATATACGAACAAAAAACATATGAACCATACAAAGACCTCTGGTAATGATGAAAATGAATAGAAGTTGAAAGGTTTCAGTTTAATCTGCTATCATCACAACTAGTCAATTAAAATTTATATTTTCAGATGGAAATTATCTTACAGTAGTGAATATCGTTTTTTATTTTATTACAATGCCTTCTTGCTCTTACTAATTCTTCAGAGCTCTGGTAAAATCTAAATATGATTTCAAATAATCGGGAGCTTAGAGTGTAACAATATTTTGTATTAATCTCTCATCATTTTACCTCAATGGTCAAATGATAGTAGATTATTGTTAAAGCTTACAATCAATCACCTGAAAGCCCTGTGCCTAATCAGGGGCTGGATGGGGAAGCAGGGAGGACGCCCCCCTCCCATTTGCACTCAACATGGCAAATCTCTCAGTACAGATCAATTACTGTAATAAATATATCCCCCGCCCTCCTTACCCTTCACAGCATAGTATTACGTCACCGAAATGTATATAATGTAAAGACTTTTTCTTTTAATTGTCCAAGAATTTAGAGGAAAAAGGGCACCTAACCAGCCTGAGTACCTACCTGTAACGTATCAACACTGCGATTCAAATCATGTTGGTTAGCTCTCCTCCTCTTTCCAAGTGCGCCTACTATGATCTGAGATATAGCATTGCGTGCAGCAGTTCTCTCAGACGGAGTCTTTGTTTTTAGCTCTTCTCTAATGACTGATGATTCTACGCTGCATGTTATCCTACTGCTGTTCATCGAAGATCTCAAGCTCGTTCGCAGGAGAGTGGACTGAAGCATGGACTGAAATGTAATAGAATTGTGTGGGAATGTCGGTTCTCAATAATTACATGGAAATAAAGTGTATATACAGTTTTTTTATAGAAATTACCACCTCCATGGAAGTAGCGTTGGTGCAGCCAAAGAGGGAGCCCTGGCATTTTTTTGGGTAGTGTCCCTCTATAAGGGGACACTTATTGTGTGGGGGAGGGGGAGGGGGAATCAACAGACCTTACTGGAAAATTGATAAGTGCATTTCAACAGTAACAAATTGGGACGGATACGTGAGTAGTTGACAACCATGAACCCATATACCAGTCGTAATGCAGAGGGTCTGAGCTAAGGAGACTATGTCAATAATACCAGCACTGTAGAGACTGACAGAGTTAGGCTCTGCTCAAGACTTTTGGAATTGTGTTCAAGTGTCACATGAGAGTATGTGTCTGCAGACTAATGCAGTAGGGGTCCTGACATCTTGTCCCTCTCTCGTTTCCTTCCAAAGTTTCCTCTATCCATCTTCCTTTCTTTCTCTTCACCATTTTTTTCTCCACGTTACGTCCCCCGTTCAGTAGCTACTCATTAAATGGTATGTCACGGTGACGCAAATGGAATAAAATAGTTTTTCATGGCTATGGGAATCTTAAAAATATATCTTACCCTGTTAATGAATCTATTTCCTTTATAGTCTGGTATTTGAGATTCATCTGTCACTTCTTGGAAGTCTGGCTTGGTGATCAAGATCTCACACTCGTCTCTGTCTGTTTCATCAAGAATCTGATCCAGCTTCTGAATAACAAGCTCTACGAATGCAAAGTCTCGATCTGTCGATGCACTCTTGGTCATGCTGTCCTTCATAGACTGCCAAAATCCAAACAACAATGATTATAATAAATGTACATGAAGATTATGATGAAAGTAATAGTTGTAGTAGTAGTAGTAGTAGTAGTAGTAGAAGTAGTAGTTTAGTAGAAGTAGTAGTAGTATTACATGTTGTAGTTGTAGTAGTAGTACATGTTGTAGTTGTAGTAGTAGTAGCAGTAGTTGTAGCAATAGTAGCAGTAGCAGCAGTAGTAGTAGTAATAATACTGATAATAATTATAATTTTTTTTTTTTAAATAGTAGTGATACTTTAATACAATTTGTTGTAAATAATTATTAATAATAATAATAATGTATCAGTAGTAACAATAGTAGTAGTAGTAGTAGTAGTAGTAGTAGTAGTAGTAGTGATAATGGTAATACTAATATCAACACATAATATCCCCTTTTATTGATACGGACACGATCGAAACTACTTTCGAAATATCAACTTAATAAGGCAATAGCCTTGTTTATGTCGTTTATCACCTTTTAAAACAAGCAAACATTGCAATGGCGCATTACGTTATCTGATTATAATTTCTAAAGGATATACAAAGGGGAGGAGAAATAGCCTTTCCGTTGATTTTTCGAAAGGAGTTGCGGCCGTGTCTACTGCTCCATCACTCAGCTTCGGTAGGTACTTATTCATTACACCAGCATCGAGAGGGACAAACATAGCTCAATCACCATGTGCAAGGATGTACGGACCGAGAAAGTATCGAACCCGAGTTCTCTCGTATGAGTGTCAAAAGCCTACACAATATACATGTACTACAAGGCTCCAGCACAATATCAAATATCATATGCGGCTTGTATATGGCTTGACATCACAAAAATTATATGATGATAGTGATAGTGGTAGTGGGGGTTATTTTACCTGACAGCTAAGAAAGCAATTAATGCTTGTTAGTAAGCAACCAGAAGACCGACGGATTAAGGTCCTCTCCGACGGACCTGGTAATGAGGAGTAATGCCTTACCAAAGGGCACAAGCGCATCGACTTGATTTCGAACCCGGGTCACCGGATAACGAGACCACTGCTCTAACGACTTAGCTATCGCGCCTCAATCGGGATCCATGCTGAAAGCATTCTTAGTATCTTAGATACATTAAAGAGTGGTATATACAAGAGATCTTTTTGTTTTCATATTTTCTACGAGATCTCTCTTTTCAATTGGATGAGTTTACATCTTAATCTCGCTCAAATCAGTCAATTCGACGAGACTAACGCCATACTGACGATAGACCGAACAGGCAAATTCATTACCCCGAATGAGCAAACTTTCGCGGTTTTCGATCGGTTTGGCGGTGTAAAGGGAATTTGTGCTTCGAAAAGAGGATTTCAGAAGGGGCGGTGTTGGGGAGCGGGAAGTGACTGGAGGTGGGCTGGTGCCGATCGAACGGTGGACTGGCTAGAAAAGAGGATCGGTATGATACGTATAGAAGATAAATACCCAAGAAATACAACTTACACTGTGCAATAAAGAGGCATTAAGATTAGCACTTGCGTCCATCTGCAATTCCTTGTAAGGTTTGACACGTTTGTTTAACAGTCTTATGATGACGGCCTTGAGTGACTTCTTGAAATCTTCAGATAAAGACCGGAGGTCATCGAGAAGGACCTGTCCTACTAGCGGTAGTGAGACTTCAGGGGCATCCATAAAGATCTGAAAAAGACACGGTATAGGATTGCTAAAATATGCGTAAACTTCATATAATTTCAAGCATAATATTTGAACAGTTTTAAACAAACAGCCGGACTGGGAGTTGTCAAGTTTTGTCTGTTGATCAATTTTTAAGAGATTAGCAATGTAGCTAGAGTACTTACAAAAGGTTCATTGCAGTCTTTTAGAGGAACATCCACGCTTTCCAAGTCTTCATCAACACTTTTCATCTGGCGCTGAAGTGTGTCAAATCTCAGGTCATCCAACACTGAATTAGGCTAATGATACAAGATAACACGAAATAAAATGAAATGTTACACTTCGATAGCAAGTAGGCTGTTGATCAATTTTAAAGAGATTAGCAATGTAGCTAGAGTACTTACAAAAGATTCATTGCAGTCTTTTAGAGGAACATCCACGCAGTCGCTTTCCAAGTCTTCATCAAGACTTTTCATCTGACGCTGACGTGTGTCTGAATTAGGCTAATGATACAAGATAACACGAAATAAAATGAAATGTTACACTTCGATAGCAAGTAGGTTATTGGGTGAAAATAAGATTTCATTGCCCTTTATGAAATCTAATGCACTGTCTCTTTTACATTTTTGGGGTCTGTATCCAAAAGAGGTGCTATGGACGCCAAATGAAATGTATATCTTTAATGTTACCCCCCCCCCCCCCCCTCTCTCTCTCTCTCTCTCTCTTAGGCCTTTGTATACAAGCGTCAAAAACACCCACCAAATTAAGGAAAGCCTTTTGCACCCAACTTATGCCTAGGTCACATTTGCCGCGGCAGCCGTGCGGTCTTAAATATCTACGGCCAATAGCAATTATAGGACCGCCGCAGCATTCCCACGGTCACATACGGTAGCGGTCACATAATGCCTGAATTAAATTTGGCCTGCGATTAGTCTACGAAGCCCGTATCCTGCCCATTTCCCCTTTTCCGTGCGGCATCCGTACGGAGGCAGCCGTGAGATTTTCGTACGTATTCATGGGCTCCGCGGGGCCTCTACGATTTTGTTTCGCAGAAAGTTATACAAATTGGAAAAATCGTAAGCCCGTAGTCCGTAGACATGTCGTAGGTGTAATTGCACAATTCCCCTAAGGGCATCGGGCGGAGGACTCGCGCTGATCATGCAGCAAACGCACGATTTTCCGGTGAATATGGAGGCAAAAATCGCTTTAAAATGGCACGGCGGCTGCACAGTCGCCACACCTTTCCCGCGAAACATTTGCACGGAACCTGCACGGGCTCCGTACGATTTCCATGCGGAGACTGTACGGCTACTGCATTGCAATTGCACGGTTTCCTTACAATCTCCGAGCAGCCTCTGTACGGATTTGCCCCGGCCTGCCCCCGAGGGCCAATACAAGAAATGGCACGGAGCTCGTAGATAATGTAAACACAAACATCGTAGCCCGTAGCCTCCTACGATGCCCCAAAATCGCACGAAAAATCGTAAACTCATTTATCGTACGGCGGCCGGGGCTAATGTAATCCAGGCATATTTTAGGGTAGCCGCACGGCGTATTTTGACTTTGTGGAGACAGAAAATCTGCGACTGCCATACGGCCTTTGAAGTGATGAGGCACGGTCGCCTTAGGGCGTCCCTGTGGCGGGCGTAGATTTTTGACAAATACTAAGGCAGAGAAGGTAGCCGCAAGGTGCTCGCAAAGTGGCCGAAGGGGGACCATACGGCGACCGTTCGGTCAGACTGATGCTACCGCTTCACCCCTGGAGTATATAAAACCCAAAACTACCGTACGCCCGGCGTACGGTCGCCTTGGAAACGCTCTACGGCATGGCTACGGCGTTGTAATACCACGGCGACCAGTACGGCCTCTAAAGATAGGAAGACGCCCTAGGGTGACCTTGAGGCGACCGCATATTCTCTGCGGCCGTCGCAAGTATCTCTCGATTTCGGGGGCGTACGGCCACCGTATCCTAGCTGTACACAGTAAAAACGCTGCTTAAAAAAGTGATGTTCACTTACAGTTGTACACTATCTTAAACAACAGTTGAACAAATTGTAAACAATGTTGCTCGAAACGAAAGTAATTTTGTTAAACATTAGCTGGTTAAAATTTAATGACTGCTATATTTACTATACGAGAGCTTTTAGACAGTGTTGTTTACATATGACGTCATGTGTCACGTGCCAGTAAAGTGCGCGTTGGCTAAAAGCTTTGTTTCACATCATGGCCGACCTAAGCTGTAGAGGTGTCGTGGATAAGTGGAAACGTCGCCGGACTGTCGATCACAAGGTCCACGGTTCGAGTCCCGCCGCGGCACTATTGTCCTTTGGCAGCCTAGCATAACCGGGTAATGTTGGAGCGCCTTGAGGACCTTGCAAGGTCGATACGTGCGCTTTATAAGTATCCAATATTATTATTATTATTTAACAACAGCTCCTTTTTAAACAACTTTCTTTAAACAACCCAGTTGGTGTAAACAACCCCCATTGAACAACAGCTCCTTTTTAAACAACTTTCTTTAAACAACCCAGTTGGTGTAAACAACCCCCACTGAACAACAGCTCCGTTTTAAACAACTTTCTTTAAACAACCCAGTTGGTGTTAACAACACCCACTGAACAACAGCTCAGTTTTAAACAACCGTCTTTAAACAACACCGGTTGTTTAAATTGTGATTTTAAACAAGTTGTTCAAAATGTTGATCAACTAAGTGTTTAAACTTTAAACAACTCGAGTTGCTTAACATTTTAAACAACTCTTAGATCAGGTCACCCGTTAATCCAAAGTTGTTTAAACTTTTAAACAACATGTTCACTAAAATTTTAACTGTGTAGAGCAAATGTGACCTATAGGCATTAATAGCATTCATCAAATTTGGTCATCCCATGTTCCTGTCATTTCGTACAACTTCGCTTTTCGATGTTTAATATGTGTTCATATCCCTTTTAAGGATAAACAGTTTTTATCAGTAAAGGACTGTTGTCTTTTTTCACGTTGTACCATTATTCTTATTCAAGTATTGCAGATTAAACACGATAAATTACAGTTAAAGCAAAGAATTTGGTTGGGAACAAATTTGGAGGAAGGTATTACCGTAGATGTTCGTCGAGATCCGCGGTTTTGGACACACAATTGAGTTCCTGTGAAACGAAAAAGAAACAAGCGAATCAATTTAATGAGCAACTTATGGCCTTTTAACCAATTCCTTTGATTCATGAATTAACGGCCTTTTCTTACTTATGCCCGAATTTTCTTTCTTACAAAACGCGTGAAACATGATTATAATACAAATTATCACTTGCTCGGTTGGATGAAAACATGGCGTATATTCTTTTGTTTTGTGCATGCCCAACAAAGCAGTTGTCGCCATCTAACTCCAACCGGGTTGGCCAAACTCTTTGTATAGATGGCTCTGTCTAGAATAAATCTTCAGTTTCCTCTATGACACCCTAACGCACATGCCAGGTACCGCCTGAGAAAACTTTCCTTCTCAAAATCAATACTTCTTCTTGAGCAGCAACCCTTGCAAATATGAATACCTTCAAGATACGAGCAACATTTTTCTGCCATACAATCTTAATATGACAAGAAAATATTTTTATGATGTTCTGAATTAATCCTTTAGTTTCGATTCTGAATAAATCTCTTAGTTTCGAAAACAAAATACATAATTCTGGTTTATTGACCATATAGGCTTGACGCTGATTGAAGATTGCCATTGTCATTGGAAGCGTATTGGAGCAGGCGTATACCCCCACCTCGTCCTCGCTTTAAGGCCTTAGAACTTGAACATAAGCTTGATCTTGAACTAAAAATACATGTATTAGTAAAAAGTGAAGTTGTTTATTGAATATTTACAATGCACACAAGGACCTCTTGCACTACTAACCATGACGGCGCTTGTATACCCAGAAGATTATCAAGGAAATAATGATGACTAGAATTACGAAGGTTAATGATATCGCTAAAGCAAATGATGTTTTCTGAGTGGGTCCAACGTTCTTTCCCGACTCTCCACCTGGAGAAAATGATATGAATTACAATGATTTACCATTTTAGTTGTTAAAGATGTGATGACAGCTACCTTAAAACAATTTTAGAATAGAATAGGAGTTCCAACAGTTGAATAAACATTTACTTGTAACACTTAGCAGACCAGGGAAGTAAAATCCAGTAGCAAAAAAGTCATGAAACCAACTAAAGGGCGATTTCAATACTCTTTTGTATATCCCCGTTGGTATACCATTAAAACCATGTTCAACGTAATAACCTGATAACGATCGCATATTGCAACGGGTGATTTTTTCCCCCACTGAGCTCTGCTTTAAAAGATACAGTCATATAAACTTTACGTCATCTTTATAAAAAAAAAAATCACGCCTCGGTTTTGCCGCGTTATATCTGAACGAGGCCTCAGGATCATGTTTGTTTGTTTTTTACTTTAAGATAAAGTTGAGTTCTGGTCATGCGATTGCATTCTGACAGAAACGTTCGATCATACAAGTTTGCTCATCTAGCATATACGTATTGGTGTGTACTGCAAGGTTCTGGAATCATCACAATGATGAGAAATTTGGCCCAGTCTTGGTAAAATTACAAGCACTGTACACATAAATGTGTATATGGGACTATGTGTATATTATGTGGCATAAATATCCGTCCCGATTTGTATGATGTTACATGCCATATTTAGAATATTGGGGCATTTGAAGAGCCATGCTTTTCAGCGAACATTTTTTATCAGATGTTCTTCTATACTTGCATAATACAATGATAACGCTCACAAATTATTTTTCACCTCATCCCAGAACTCAACCATCTCTTTAAGTCTTATCGATCTTGTTGACATTGATAACATGTGTTAAATATGTAGTCATGGTGCAACATTACAATGGAGATTATAAATACGAGATACAGGACAAACACATACCCTTTGCACTGTAGTAGACACACACTGATCTGTTAGCGGAAACATCTCGTAGATTCTCATCTCGCGCTTTGCAGACGAGAGTGATGTTTTCCCTAAACCTTGTCAAGTTAATAGACGAGGATTGGTAGCTGGCTGTACCCTCCTCCCAGGTGATAACCGGGGGATGAGGAAAACCTGATGCAGAACACTCCAAGGATGTAATGTTTGAACCATTGATGGAACAGCTACAACCGTCCACCTGCTGCTCAGTGTCTTTGCAGTGACTAACAGAGAAATCTAGGAAAGGTAGTCCAAATAACATAGTCAAACAAGCAGTATTGAATTCTGAAATGTCTAGTTCACGAATGTTGAACATGATCATTCTCAGTTTCTGAAACATATGGAGGTACGGACTATACAAACAGGAGTATAAGCAGAGAGAATCCGTAAATATATGTAGAATATTATTGTTGTTATTGTATTTTTACATTTACTTTGATTCCATTAGTAGGGTTGAGGTGAGAGTATCAGGAGGTTGAACCAGACATGTTAACATGGACATAACATGTGTTGCCTGAGAAATGGGCTTACTGGTAAGAAAAGGTAAAATTATCAACTAATATGAATTTGAGGCATCCTGGCTGATGGACAAAAGGCATCTCCGTATCTATTAGGTTTCTAATAAGTAGACCAACAGAAATAATGCACACACATTTGAAGACGATGGTATTTAGTGATGCATGACCCCCCCCCCCCCCCCTTAAATTGGAACGTATCATTCGAAATCATAATTATGAATAATTCTTTGGGGAGGTTTGAATTCCATTGCCTGTATAATGTATTCTATTAACTGGAATTCCTCACAGTTGAGGTTTTCATACTGTCTCTTTCTCTTTCTCTCTCTCTCCCTCCCTCCATTCCCCTCTCTCTCTTTCATTTCCTCTCCTTTTCTTTCTTTCTATCTCACTTCTCTTCAAGCGCATAGTATTTCCTCACCATCAACATGACTACATTACGAAAAGTGGAAGATTGTTCAATACTCGTACCTATCACATACAACTGAAGGTTTTCCCCAGTTACAGGCGTCGACACTGATTTGCGGGTAATTTTACAGGAATAGTTTCCAGTGTCGGTTTCCACTAGATCAGGAATGACCAGGGAAGTTGCACTCTTGACCGAGTAATTTCTAACGTTTTTTAGCACCGAGATGCCATCCATGGAGTATACGGTGGTCCCATTTTTCATCCAATATAGCCGATTCAGGTCAGAATCCGCGACTGTAATTGAACACGGTAAAGTGGTGTTCTGCCCGACTGATCTGGTTACGGCTATTCAAAGAAACAAAACACAATGAACAAGAACTGAGACATGCCTACTAATATTTATATATATTTTTTTTCATTCGGGTAATTTATTTATACACTATGGTGACATATAACAACTTAGTGTTATGCATATTAAATTGATATTTTGATTGATCGTTTTCAGGAGAAAATTTTACAAGAATGTCAGGAACAGATTCCATCTCTATTTCTTTGATACACTGCAATCGAAATGTCATGTAACTTATTGTAATCATGTTAATTGGTAATTTGTCCTGCGTGATATGATAAAAGTATATTGCACGATACAATTAACATGGCGCGAGTGAGGGTATCATTTCTCATCAGATATTTATTTTCTATTTGCCTCTTCCATTAAGATTAATTATTTTGTTCACGATATATATATGTTATACATATTTACAAACAATATTTATCAAGGGTGAACAGTGGAATATTTGCTGGATATTACAACATATCAATTACTTTTTTCACTTCTTTGACATTGAATTGTTTAATTCCTGAGTGTTTCATCATAATATAGATAGAGGGCGTAAACTAATTCAGAAGGACAGTTGGTTCTACAAAAAACTTTGTACTTTCACATAATATCTATCTATGAATTTGTTTTAATCAATTGGCGATATATCTCAATGATTTCTTTCTTTTTCTCTCTGACAAATGCTGCTTGTCCTTTATTGTTTGACACGACACCTATGTCTTTAGTCTCTCTTTGAGTTTACCCCCCCCCCTTCTACCCCCCTCTCTCTCTCTCTCTCTCTCACTTTCTTTCTCTCTTAGTATGTCTCTTCCTGCTTGCCTTCTCTTTCTCTTTCACTTCCTGAGCTCTTCATATCCTGTTTAGAAACAGGAATAAAAAATGGTTGTATACATCAAAAGACTTTCGTTACCCAATTATGTGTTTTGTGTGTAAATATACACCATTATGGTGCGAAGGGCTGTACATAATTACCTCGTGTTGACTGTGAGATAGCTGCATTCAATAAGAAAATGAGGACAATCAAAAGCTTCCTATATTCCATGATTCCAGAGGAACTCCTGTATATGAAAAAGAAAACATGATCAACTCGAGTACATATTACATTGGAAGCCAAATATTCGTTCAGCTTCTTTTTGACATTTATTTCGCAAATCGCAATGACGACGATGATGTCATATACGTACACGCTATGTTGGTCAACAAGAGGCTTTCTAGAAAAGTAGGGCCTGTTCACAATATTCCAAGCTTAAAGATAAGTTCTGGTAAAAGTTCTGGTAAAAAAAAAAAAAAAAAATTCTCACAGAATCAAACGAAACTTACACTGAATGTTCAAGATTACAAATAAATGACATGTGCCAAACAATTTTGGAAGAAAATTTATACTGGCTGAGTAATGAGCATAGAAAGACAAGGAAATCAAGGTAGTACTAGCGTGTTGTCCCATATATAGCTTTCTGTGTACAGTGCTTGTTACATTACCAAGACTCGGCCAAATTTATTATGATTTTGATGACTCCAGAACCTTGCAGTGCACACCAATACTTACATGCTACATGATCAACTGTTTCTGATCCATTCAACACCTTTTCTTTCACAATGCAATCGCAATACCAGAACTGGAGTTTATCTTTAAGCCGGTCCCATTCTCTGGCCACAGAACGGTGCGGGGAGGGAGGGGGGGGAGGGGAGGGGGGAGGGGAGGGGGGAGGGGGGGGGGCGGCAATGTGCTGACAGCCAAATAATAATGTAATAATTAAGCTTCCAGGTGACCTTGACCTTTGGCCTCCATTTCTGACACGATACTTAATTAGTCCATACCCCGTATAGACATTGCAATATAATTATAACAAGGCATTTACAAAATAAATGAAAATCCCAAACATTACCAATGCACGCGATACTATCTTTGGTCACAATAAAAGCAAAGGCTACACTGAAAGAAAAAAAAAGAGTAATCATATTGATAATCTACAACTCTTCGTTTACGTGCATGTACCATTCATCGTGCAAGAAAGAATCCTTCCACCGGCACTCCTTCCCGAAGATTTGCTTAGTCTATTTATATTGTTTATACGTTAATGTCTACACACCGTAAAACATTTAGGTAAGCCGAGATCGACTTGTTTCAGTCATGCAAAGCAATCCAATTATGCGACAGACACAGGCGCGTACGCAGGGGGGGTGGGGGTTTGGGGGGTTAAACCCCCCCCCCCCCCCTTTGGTATTTTTATGTGTATAAAACCCCCTAAAACCCCCCCCCCCCCCTTTGGGTTTTTTTGTTTTGTTTTTTGTTTTTTTAATAATAACAAACAAAAAAGTGACCTTACCCCCCCCCCCCCCCCCCCCCCAACGGAGCAAAATGTCAAATTTTCAAATTTCGAGACCAAAAGAAAAAAAAGTGTACTCTTATCCCCCCCCCCCCCTCCCCCCCTCCCCCCCCCCCCCCCCCCCCCTTGAACAAATCCTGCGAACGCGTCTGGACAGACAAGTATGATCATGGTAATGTATTATAGTCAGTTCAGCAGAATAATAATATTATAGCATAACAATGGCGAAAATTTTATGATCAAACACATCCAGAATGGTGTGCTAGCTATTAACCATCAATATAAAAAGCAGCCAGGGCATCAGATCATACTACTGTACTTACTTTACTTTAATCCAACGATGCTATATGACTATATACCTGTTCATCGATCGTAGATGTCTTCTTCAGGGTTCAGTCATTATAAATTATCACAGGGAGTTGCAACTCCCTGATTATCCTGTGAGAATCGTACATGTAACACGAGAACGAACTTACCCGAAGGTCAGGAGGTGTACCAATTAAAAGCCTTCCATGTAAATATGTTATAGTAGCTCCTGGAATTACAGTACTTCACTCAGGGAAGGAAGTTCAAGCAGTCATTCAAGTTCACAGCAGCACAATACTGAAACCACGCAGCTATTGTTTCTATGCTTAAGCATGGCGGGTATACGACCATAATTCCAAGGCATCTGTACGTACACTCAGCGCAGAGCTGGGGACATGAGATGAAACGTGGAGAATGGAGAGCGCGAGGAGATTGGGGAATCCCCTGCCCATGACGTATCTACCCCCCCCCCCCCCCCCCCCCCCTCTCACCCCTAATAGACTGTTCAGCTCAGCCAAGCCTTAGTCTGCAGATACAGACTCTGGTTTGACATTAGAACAGAATTCCACAGGGTCTTGAGCCGAGCCTAACTCTGAAAGCTTCTGGCTGTGTGAACTCATGGATATCCATGGTGAAATTTAGCTTAGCCTAGGTATAAGGGACGCAGACCGTCCAGTCTGCTATAGTCTCACA